>PISX010002511.1:0-48677 GCA_004024625.1 Mellivora capensis | reverse complement strand
AATCTCACAAAACAAACTGAGGGTTGCGGTGGGGAGGAGGGAGGGAAAGGGGGGTGGGGTAATGGACATTGGGGAGGGTATGTGCTATGGTTAGTGCTGTGAAGTGTGTAAACCTGGCGATTCACAGACATGTACCCCTGGGGATAAAAATTTGTTTATAAAAAATAAAAATTAAAAAAAAAAAAAAAAAGATTACTAAAAACCAAAAACTGGTTCTTTTAAAACAATACCCAGGCCTCTGGCATAACAGATCAAGGACAAAAGAAACAATTCAGAACAAAATGAAGGCTACAGATATTAAAAATTAACACGAGTATTACAAACTACAGAGTAAACTTATGAAATAAATAATCAAATGAATGCATTCCTAGAAAAATATAAAATTCCAAAATTAGTGTGAGAGGAAACAACTTGAATTAAACCATATGAGTTAAAGATGTTGAATCAATAAATAAAGACTTCCCATCTTCTACTCCCAACCCAGGCCCAGATGGCTTTGCAAGTGAGTTCAACCAAACTTTCAAGGGAAAAACAGTAAGTTTACAGTGGAAAACCTAGCAAATGCAACCTTAACCAAGTATCAAAATTAACATTACAAGTAAGGACAAATCAACATCATTTGCCTTCTGATACACTCAGAAAAAACATCATTTCTGGGGTATTCCTGCCAAAAACACACCACCTAAATCTACACACAAAGGAATGGATAAATTCAAAGTGAGGGACACCCTACACAATAAAGCAAGAACTGACATAACTACAAAGAAATAAAAAATCTGTAAGTATGGATGAAAATGCGAATATTCTCTCCTCTTTCAGTACTTAACAGAACAAAAAGAAAATCGGTAAGTATTTCAGAAAACTTGAATTTTTTTTTTTTTTTTTAAGATTTTACTTGACAGAGAGAGATAGCCAGAGAGGGAATACAAGCTGGGGAGTAGGAGAGGGAGAAGCAGGCTTCCCACCGAGCAGGGAGCCTAACACAGGGCTCAATCCCAGGACCCTGGGATCACAACCTGAGCGGAAGGCAGATATTGAACCACCACCAAGCCACCCAGGAGCCCCTTGAATTTTCTTTGTTTTAAAGTAATCTATACACCCGGAGCGCCTGGGTGGCTCAGTGGGTTAAAGCCTCTGCCTTCCGCTCAGGTCATGATCCCAGGGTCCTGGGATAAAGCCCCACATGGGGCTGTCTGCTCAGCAGGGAGCCTGCTTCCTCCTCTCTCTCTGCCTGCTTCTCTGCCTACTTGTGAGCTCTGTCTGTCAAATAAATTAATAAAATCTTTAAAAATAAATAAATAAAGTAATCTATACACCCAACATGGGGCTCAAACACACAGCCTCCAAGATCAAAAGTTGGACGCTCTACTAACTGACCCAACCAGGCACCAAAAGGCTTGAATTTTCAAACAGCTTATTTTATTGACATTTATATGGCAATACACTTAACAAAAGTAGACTATACACTTTTTTCAAATGTGTATAGACCACTCATACATACCATATGCTTGACATTGAAAGAAATTTCAGGAAATGTAGAAAGACTGAAATGATACAAAGTAACCTTAAAAAAAGAACAACATTAAAAAAAGAGTAACATGAAGACATCTGGAAAAACCTAAAATATTTACAAATTAAACAACATACTTAGAAACAACCATGAGTCACAGGAGAAATCACAAAAGAAAATATTTTAAACTGAGTGAAAATAAAAACCCAGTATATCAGGGGTGCCTGGGTGGCTCAGTTGGGTTAAACATCCAACTCTTGGCTTTCTCTCAGGTGGTGATCTCATGGGGTTGTGAGATCCAGCCCTGTCTCCAGCTCCTAGCTCAGCTGGGAGTCTGCTTGGAGATTCTTTCCCTCTGCACCTCCCCCACACTTGTGCACACCAGTATATGAAAAACAGCTAAAGAAACTTAAAATCTGAATTAACACAGGATCTATTTTTTAAAAACTGAGTTCATAATTAAAAACTTTATCATAAATAGCTATATTGAATTTTATCAAAGATTTAAGGAACAAATAATACTAATACAAACACTTTATGAAAAGGAATACTTTCTAACTCCTGTCAGTTTTGGTCACTTAATATTTTCTGTCTTTTGAGGAATTTGTACATTTCATTTAAGTTACATATCTCCTACTTTCTTGCAGTTTTATTTACTCTCAGTAAAAATGAAAAGAACAAATCAAACTTTTGGGATGTGGCTAAAGCTGTGTTACATGAAAATTTATAGCATTAAAAATGACTACATTAAAAATATATCAAGTGAAAATACCAAGTGTTGGTGAGAATTATAGTAACAGTAACTCTCAAACACTGCCAATCGGTACTCTAAAACTATCATTAAGCTGAACATGTACATTATCCCTACACCACTCTGTATTCTCTTATGGAGTAGTAGGCAAACCTTTAAGATGATCCCCGCTGCCTAGTATTCATACCCAGTGTAACATCCTACCCTTCAGTGTAGGCTACACCTAGTGACATGCCTCTAAGAACAGAATACTTTAGCAAAAGTGACAGGTTGCCCCTCTCAGACTAGGTTTCAAAAAACTGACTTCTGCTTAACTCTTACTCTATTGGTTACTTGGGAGAAATAAGTTGCTGAAGCAAGCTCCACTATGGAGAGATCCACATGGCGAGGAATTGAAGGCAGCTTTTAACCAACAACAAATGAGGAAGTGAGGCCCTCAGGTCAACAGCTGCGGAGGAACAGACTCTGGCCAATCATATGAGCGAGCTTGGAAGCAGATTCTACCACAGAAGATGACTGCAGCATCTACCAACACCTTGATAACACTCTTGTGTAAGTGCCCCAAAGTCAGAGGACTCAGCTAAGCCACACCTAGATTCCTGACCCACAGAAAATGTAAGAGAATAAATTTTAATAACAGAGTGAAAGTGATGAAATAGAAAAATCAAACAAGAGAAAATAAATGAAACCAAAAATTGCCTTTTGAAAAAGATCAGTCATACTGAAAACCTCTAGCTAGACCAATTAGCAAAAAAAGACAACATGAATTACCAATATCAGAACTGAAAAGATGGAAATCATTACAGATCCTAGAGATTAACAAGATAAGGAAATATTAGCAATTTTATGCACATATATTCAACAATTTAGCTGCAATGTACAAATTCCTTGAACAATCCAAATCCAACACCCATTCATGTTAATACCTGCCTGCCTCTCTGCCTACTTGTGTTCTCTCTTCGTGTGTCAAATAAATAAAATGTTTAAAAAAAAATCCTAAGCAATTAAAAAATACAATAACAAAATGTGCAAAGTATTTCTATATATTGACAAGAACACAACTTACCATAAAAAGGAAAAAGGAATATATTTAAAATATACATGTAAACCTGTTTATTTCAGTAAACACTGAATATATATAAATACACATACATATATAATGTACATATACAGGTTATATATATATTTTATATATATTTATATAAATATATAAACTATACAGGTTATATATGTATAAAAATAATATATATAGATTAAAATATACATGTAAACCTGTTTATTTCAATAAAGACTGAAAACTACAAAGCAGCACTAAAAGAAATTACAGAAGACCTAAAAATTTGATATACTCTATGCCACAAATTACAAAACTCACTATGGTTAAAACATCAATTTCTCCGTAATTGACCCATATAGTCTATGCAACCCAAGTCATTATCCCAGCTTCTAGACAGAAACTGATGAGCTAATTGTAAACTTTTAAGTAAAATACAAATGACTCAGTATAGCTAAAACAATACCGATAAAGAAGAACAAAGCTGGAGGGCCTACACTACTTGATCTTAAGACACAGTATAAAGGGACGCCTGGGTGGCTCAGTGGGTTAAGCGGCTGCCTTCGGCTCAGGTCATGATCCCGGCATCCTGGGATCGAGTCCCACATCGGGCTCCTTGCTCAGCAGGGAGCCTGCTTCTCCCTTCTGCCTCTGCCTGCCACTCTCTGCCTGTGCTTGCTCGTTCTCTCTCTCTGACAAATAAATAAATTTTTAAAAAAAAGACACAGTATAAAGCCACTGTTTTCAAAACAGGGTGATATTAACATAATAAACAGATAATGGATAAAAATTCATTGTGCATAAATAGACACTAATATTGAGCTGATTTTCAAATAATGGTACCAAAACAATTCATTACAGAAAGGAAAACCTTTTTAACAAAAGGTGCAGAACTAACTTGATAACCCTATGGAAACAAGTCAATCTGCACCTCTAAGACACACAAAAGCAAATCTGAGATTCACCTCAGACCTAACCTTTTATAAAAGTTCAAAGTAGAGGCTTCTTAAAACAAATAAAGAGTATCTTTCTACCTTTGGGATAAGCAGAGTTCTTAGACAAGAACAAAAAGCCATAACCAAAACATGGAAAAGAAATTTATCAAAATTAAATGGACTTTGAGGAGCTTATAAATGTAACTAGAATAGGGAAACCAGTAAAAAACTGTTTAAAATAAGTATGCTGAGAGGAGAAATAAACGAAATCATACAGTTAATCATTCAGTTAAAACCAGGGAAGGTAAAAAAATGGAATGAAGAAAATAAAAACAAAGAACAAGTGAATGAACAGTGTTACAAAGAAAACCACAGGCCCAAAATGGCATCACTTAAGACAAATCATGAAATCTGGACTTAATCCCTAACCTACTAGCAGTTTCAACCTCCCCCAGAATTGTCTTAAATGGTCAGTCAGGAATTTTCTGATCAGCATCAATAGAGTAATCTGTCACAGAGCCTTCTCAATCCCCCAGAAGAAGATGAGGTAATCTGCATAATAAGACCCCTGTAAAGGAAGGTGATCTTGCCTAAACAATCCTTTCTTTTCTTTCACTAATAACTTCTTGCCTCACCTTCCTTCCTTTAAAAACCTATGTTGTACAACACCTTGAAGCTCCCCTCTTCTTATTAGGTGGGATGCTACCTGATTCATGAATCACTCAAGAAATCCAATTAGATCTTCAAATTTAACTAGACTTATTTTGTTTTTTTGTTGTTTTTTGTTAAGATTTTATTTATTTATTTGACAGACAGACATCACAAGCAGGCAGAGAGAGGGGAGGAAGCAGGCTCCTTGCGGAGCAGAGCCCAATGCGGGGCTTGATCTCAGGACCCTGGGATTATGACCTGAGCCAAGGCAGAGGCTTAACCCACTGAACCACCCAGGCGCCCCTGATTTTGTTTTTTAACAATAGAAAATAGTTATGGATAAGGTAGGTATTAATACAACTAAATCATCCCCTGAAGTGTGAATGGTCTATATACACCAATTAAAAGACAGACTGTCAGACAAGATTTAAAAAACACCTTACTAGGGGCACCTGAGTGGCTTTTGTCTGCTTTCGGCTCAGCTCAGGATCCCAGTGTCCTGAGATCTAGCCCGGCATCAGCTCCCTGCTCAAAGAGGAACCTGCTTCTCTCTTTCCCTCTGCCCCCCACCCCCTGCACGAACATGCTCCAGCTTGCTCTCATTCACTCTTCCTCTATCTTGTTGAATTCTTTCAAATAAATAAATAAAAGCTTTTTTAAAAAACAATCTTGGTATGCCTCAGTGCTGCAGTCAGTTGAGCGTCTGCCTTCAGCTCAGGTCATGATCCCTGGGGTCCTGGGATTGAGTCCCACGTTGTGGGGGAGGGGCGCGCATCCTTGCTCAGCAGCAAGCCTGCTTCTCCCTCTGCCTGCTGCTCCCCCTATTTGTGAGCGCTCTTTCTCACTCTCTCTTGCTCTCTGACAAATAAATAAAATCCTTTAAATAAATAAAATCCTAAAATAGTTTTTTTTTTAAGATTTTATTTATTTATTTGACAGAGAAAGATCACAGTATACAGAGAGGCAGGCAGAGAGAGAGGAGGAAGCAGGCTCCCTGCTGAGCAGAAAATCTGATGTGATGTGGGGCTCTATCCCAGGACCCTGGGATCATGACCTGAGCCGAAGGCAGCGGCTTAACCTACTGAGCCACCCAGGCGCCCCCTAAAATAGTTTTTAAAAAACAGTCTTACTATATCCTATCTACAGGAACCCACTTTTTTTTTTTTTTTCAGTTTTTCATCTAATTATTTATTTAAGTAACCTATACACCCAATGTAGAGCTGGAACTCACGACCCTGAGATCAATCAAGAGTCACAGGCTCTTCGGAATGAGCCTGCCAGGCACCACAGCAAGAAATCTATTAAGAAATATATATATAGGTAAGGGTGCCTGAGTGGCTCAGTCAGTTAGTGTCTGCCTTCAGCTCGGGTCATAATTTCAAGGTCCTGGTCCACAGTAGCCAAACTATGGAAAGAGCCTAGATGTGTCCATCAACACATGAATGGATAAACAAGATGTGGTGTACACACACACACACACACACACACACACACAGGAATATTATGCAGCCATCAAAAAATGCAATCTTGCCATTTGCAAGGATGCAGATGGAACTAGAGAGTATTATGCTAAGCGAAATAAGTCAGTCACAGGGACGCCTGGGTGGCTCAGTTGGTTAAGCAGCTGCCTTTGGCTCAGGTCATGATCCCAGCGTCCTGGGATCGAGTCCCACATCGGGCTCCTTGCTTGGCGGGGAGCCTGCTTCTCCCTCTGCCTCTGCCTGCCACTCTGTCTGCCTGTGCTCGCTTGTTCTCTCTCCCTCTGTCTCTGACAAATAAATAAATAAAATCTTAATAAGTCAGTCACAGAAAGACAGTTATCATATGATCTCACTGATATGAGGAATTTGAGAAACAAGATGGAGGATCATAGGGGAAGGGAGGGAAAATTAAACAAGATGAAACCAGAGAGGGAGACAAAATTTAAGAGACTCTTAATCTCAGAAAAAAAACTGAGGGTCGCTGGAGTGGAAAGGGGTGGGATGGGATGGCCTGGGGAGGATATGTGCTATAGTGAGTGCTGTGAATTGTGTAAGACTGATGAATCACGGATCTGTACCACTGAAATAAATAATACATTATATGTTAAAAAAATAATAATAATTTCAGGGTCCTGGCTGGGATCAAGACCTGTGTGGGGCTCCCTGCTCAGTGGGAAGTCTGCTTCCCCTTCTCCTTCTGCCCCTCCCCACTGTTCATATGCTCTCTTTGCTATCTCTCTCAATTAAAATCTTTAAAAAATTAAAAATTAAAGTTAAAAAAATTGTTTAAGTAGGTAAAAGGGGCACCTGCTTAAGAACCCAACTCTGTTTTGGCTCAGGTCATGATCTTAGGGTCCTGAGATCAAGCCCCAGGTCATGCTCTATGCTCAGAACTGGTCTGCTTAAGACTCCCCCTCAGCTCCTCTCCCCATGTCCTCTCTTCCTCCTTCCCTCCCTCCCTCTAAATCTTTTCTTTTTTAAGATTTATTTGAGAGAGAGCATGGGGCAGGGGATAGAGGCAGAGGGAGAAGCAGACTCCCTGCTAAACAGGAAGCCCGAAGCAGGGCTCAATCCCAGGACCACAACCCAAAATGAAGGCAGCCACTCAACCGACTGAACCACCCAGGCGCCCCAATAAACAAATCTTAAAAAAAAAAAAAAAGTAAAAAACTTAATAGACAGGGGCACCTGGGTGGCTCAGTGAGTTAAGCCTCTGCCTTCAGCTCAGGTCATGATCTCAGGGTCCTGGGATGGAGCCCCGCATTAGGCTGTCTGCTTGGCAGGGAGCCTGCTTCCCCTCCCCCTCTGCCTGCCTTTCTGCCTACTTGTGATCTCTGTGTCAAATAAATAAATAAAATCTAAAAAAAAAAAAAACTTAATAGACATTCACAAAGATATGTGGATGGCTAAAAACACACGAACGGGTAGAAATACGCAAAAAGGTAAGCGCCACCACCAGTTATGAGGTCAGTGTAAATTAAAACTATAATGAGATACTGTTAGCAATTCTGGTTAAACCCACTAAAATGGATAAAAGTGAAGACTGGCAAAATGCACATGTAAACAAGGATGTGGGCAACCTAAACTCTAATACAAAACTAATTAAGAGTATAAAGTGGCACAACGTTTAAGAAAATAGTTTGACATGGGACACCTGGGTGGCTCAGTTGGTTAAGCGGCTGCTTTCGGCTCAGGTCATGATCCCAGCGTCCTGGGATCGGGTCCCACATCGGGCTCCTTGCTCGGCAGGGAGCCTGCTTCTCCCTCTGCCTCTGCCTGCCACTCTGTCTGCCTGTGCTTGCTCGCTCTCTCTCTCCCTCTTTCTCTGACAAATAAATAAATTTTTAAAAAAAATTTAAAAAAAAGAAAATAGTTTGACAGTTTCTTACAAATTTAAACATATATTATCTAATTCTACTCCTAGGTATGGTGTAGAATAAAACATACATCTACCCAAAGACATAAACAAATGATTATAGCAGCTTTATTCAGAATAGCCCAAATCTAGAAAGAACCCAAACATCTACCAATATGAGAACAGATTTTCTTTTTAAAGACTTTATTTATTTATTTGACAGAGAGAGAAAAAGAAGAGAGATTACAAGTAGGCAGAGAGGGAAGGGGAAGCAGGCTCCCCGCCAAGCAGAGACCCCGATGCAGGGCTCAATCGATCCCAGGACCCTGCGATCACAACCTGAGCCAAAGGCAGACACTTCAGGCACTGAGCCACCCAGGCACCCCAAAAACAGATTTTTAAATACTAGAATACATTCACATAATGGAGTACTCTCAGAAATAAAAATAATCAACCACTGATACATGCAACACGGTTGAATCTAAAAATCATTGTGCTGGGGCGCTTGCGTGGCTCAGTGGGTTAAAAGCCTCTGCCTTTGGCTCAGGTCATGATCTGAGGGTCCTGGGATCGGACTCTGCTCAGCAGGAAGCCTGCTTCCCTTCTTCTCTCTCTCTGCCTGCCTCTCTGCCTACTTGTGATCTCTGTCGATCAAATAAATAAATAAAATCTTTTAAAAATAAAAAAATAAAAAAATAAAAATCATTTTGCTGAGGGGCGCCTGGCTGGCTCAGTCGGTCGGTTGAGGGACCAGCTGAGCAACCCACTCTTGGTTTTAGCTCAGATGGTGATCACAGGGTGATGAGATGGGGCAGAGACCATGCAGTGTCTGCTAAGGACTCTTACTCTGGTTCCCTCTGCCCATCCCCCCCCCAAATAAATAAATCTATAAACAAACAATCATTTTGCTGAGTAAGAGAAGTCAGACATCAAAGAGCTGTGTATATGATGTGTAAATATCTTATTCTGTTTAAGTTCAGAAACAGGAAAAAATAATCTACGATGACAGAAATCAGAACAGTTGCCTAGAATGAGTCTGGAAAAAGACAACAAAGAATATTTTACAGTGATATTCTAGTGCCTTGACTGGGGAGGAGGAAACACAGGTGGATACATTTGTTAAAATTTATTGCACTGTGTACCCTTGAGAACATGCTTGAGGACGATGCATTTCACTCTATGTAAATTACAGCCCAATTAAAAAAAAATTCCAGCAAAGGCCTTCTATATTTTGTACAGCTCAAGCACAGCAGCAGGCAAGCATTTTCTGAAAAGGGCCAGAAAGTAAATATTTTAGGCTTTGTGGTCATATGATCACTGCTTCAACTATTCAATTCTACCATTCTATTGTGAAAGTCACCAGACAATATGGAATTAGCATGGCTCTGTTCCAAAAAAACTATTTACAAAACAGGTGGCGAGCTGGATTTGGTCCACAGGCTGGAGTCTGCTAAGCTCTGGTCAAGCAAATAAAAAATGAATCTTCAAAATTAATTTGAATTTGTTACATTGCTCTCTCCTTGATACTGACAGGATGGTAATTATTAGAAGCCAATTTCAGTCCTCTCCTTGATACTGACAGGATGGTAATTATTAGAAGCCAATTTCAGTCCACTAAACATGAGTTTTTCTATACCAATCTAATCATTTAAAATAGGAAGACTACCCAGAAAACATATGGAGTATCATCATTTTAAAAAGATCATGTTTTAGGGGAGCCTGAGTGCCTGTCGGATAAGTGGCCAATTCTTGATTTCGACTCAGGTCATGATCTCTCCATCCTGAGACCGAGCAGCATCAGTCTCCCAGTTCAGCAGGGAGTCTGCTTCTCTCCCTCCTCCTCTGGTCTCCCTCTTTGCCAGCTCAAGAGAGAGAGAGAGAGAAGAAACAGAGAGAGAATGAGCAGGGGAAGGGGCAGAGGGAGAGGGAGAAGCAGACTCACTGCTGAATGGGGAGCCCAACAGGGATTTCAATCTCAGGACCCTGAGACCATGACCTGAGTGAGCCAAAGTCAGACTCAATAGCCTGAGACATCCAGGTGCCAAAAATCATTTGCTTTAATAACTACTATAGATAGTACTTTGGGAAAATAACCAAAAATATGGGAAATACTTGAGTTTCAGATAAACTAGTTAGTAAATAAAATATAAGCTGGAAATTTAAAATACACTTAGGTACACACACAAAAAGCTATGTTACCCACAATGCTGACAGTCTGATTTATCCAGTATGATAAAAAAAATTTTTTAAGATTTTATTTATTCATTTATGAGAAACAGAGAGGCAGAGGGAGAAGAGGGTCCCTGTTTCAGGGAGCCCAATGCGGGACTGGATCCCAGGACCCTGGGATTAAGACCCAAGCTAAAGGCAGATCCTTTAGCCAACTGAGCCACCCAGGCGCCCCGGTATAATAAAGTTCTTGACATATGTTCATTATCAGTCATCTCTAAAAACAATTCAGCTTTCTTCCCCTAAAATAAAGGATTTCATATTTAAGGATATTTTTAATTCCTTAAAAATGAAATGCATAGGGGCACCTGGGTGGCTCAGTGGGTTAAAGCCTCTGCCTTCAGCTCAGGTCATGATCCCAGGGTCCTGGGATGGAGCCCCACATCAGGCTCTCTGCTCCGCAGGGAGCCTGCTTTCTCTCCTCTCTCTCTGCCTGCCTCTCTGCCTACTTGTGATCTCTGTCAAATAAATAAATAAAATATTTTAAAAAAATAAAAAAATATTTTTAAAAAAATGAAATGCATATTTTTCTGATTCTGGGAAAGCAGCTTATGAAGCATAACCTGAAATCCACTTTTGCCACTGGCTGAAACTATTTGTTATATTGTCATATTCAGATAACAAACAGAGGAAGGTAACGGACATTCCTATTTTTTTAGTAACTGACATTCTTAAAGGACTTATTTAAATTTGCTTATTTTGGTTTATACAATCTAGATGAATTATGAGCCTTATCAGCCTATTACCTGGTAACTAAACTTCTTGGATGGGATCCAAGAAAGAAGGAGAACAATCTTAAGAAAAATCTTCCAGGGGCGCCTGGGTGGCTCAGTGGGTTAAGCCACTGCCTTCGGCTCAGGTCATGATCTCAGGGTCCTGGGATCGAGCCCCGCGTCGGGCTCTCTGCTCGGCGGGGAGCCTGCTTCCTCCTCTCTCTCTGCCTGCCTCTCTGTCTACTTGTGATCTCTCTGTCAAATAAATAAATAAAATCTTTAAAAAAAAAAAAAAAAGAAAAATCTTCCATATAATGAGTAATTTACTGCCATTTCCAATATTTAAGTCTATAAAAATATAGACTCCCTAGTGAAACAACTAAATCAGCTGATCTCTTCAGAGCAGGATGTGATCTTTGTTTTCAAAGTGCTTGCTGCTGAACAGGTAGTCAGAAATCCAAATCATGTATTCAAACCTGGTTGCCATGTCTAATCTTTTTCATTTATTTATCGTTAAGATATATTTTCCCCCATAATAAAAAAGCCATAATACCCCTTCAAGCATAATTTCTCTACTCAAAAATGGTAAATTTTTTAAATGTCTCACGTATTCATTTTTGCCAGATAAACTGTAGAATCGCAAATCACATTTCAGCTAAAACCAAACAACATTCATTTTTTTTTTTTGAAGATTTTACTTATTTATTTGAGAGAGAGAGAGACAGAGACAGAGTGAGAGAGCATGAGAGGGGAGGTCAGAGGGAGAAGCAGACTCGCCATGGAGCTGGGAGCCTGATGTGGGACTCTGGGATCATGTCCTGAGCTGAAGGCAGTCACTTAACCAACTGAGCCACCCAGGCACCCCAACATTCACTTTAGATATCCTTTCCCTCACTGGTACCTACAGAGACACCAAAAGTGGTCCTAGATATGAGCCTGCAGTTTCTAATCTCTTAGTATCATTCCCCAAAGAGAAAGTAACTTAAGTATCTGTGAAAAAAAAAAAAAAAAAGAAAAAAGAAAAGCATATCTCACTAAAGAGTTTCCTTCATTTATTTTCAATTCATAAAATATGTTCAAAATTTGCCAAAGCAAGCTAACTCCACCCAACCTCAAAAGACAGTATAAGCAGTGGTTCCCTATTTTGTTAATCTTAAGAATCCTATTGTTAGTTTCATATGCTATTATGCTTATTTTTTATAGTATTTTAAGAATAAGAGCACCGCCACCAGATCCAGTAACTGCAAATGTGGAAGTGCTGAAATTGCTAGCAAGAAGAGATGATGAAGAGATAGAGGAAGACAGAAAGTGGTGAAACAACCTTATACAAAATACATATAATATAAACACGAATTATTTATTTTTGTTTTCTATAGAAATCCAAACCATAAGTGGCCTCTAGAACTAGATTCTTAACTCAGGTATATCAAATATCAAATTGCTAAAGGAAACCTTAACATACCCATTTATATTTTTAAAGCCTTATCTTGGTGAATATTGTTTACTTGATTTATATTTTAGAATTCAATAAATGAGAAGACTGTAAAACTAATGTGACTTAGCTTAGGAGAGTTATTACTGTAAAATATTATCCAGATCTCCTGTTCACTTTCTAGACAGAACCCTTATTACTGGCAGCTAGTTATATTTAAAAAGAAAAAAAAGTCAGGCTTTGGAACCAGGAAGACATGGGTTTGAACTCTGGTGCATAACTCCTTGAAAACAAATTTTCTGCACCTATTTTTACATCTCTAAAATGGGAATTTATTGGGGTGCCTGGGTGGCTCCGTCGTTAAGCATCTGCCTTCAGCTCAGGCCATGATCCCAAGGTCCTGGGATAGAGTCCCACATCAGGCTCCCTGCTCAGCAGAGAGCCTACTTCTTCCTCTCCCACTCCCCCTACTTGTGTTCCCTCTCTCGCTGTGTCTCTCTGTCAAATAAATAAAAATCTTTAAAATAAAATAAAATGGGAATTTATTAATACTTACCTTGAAGGACTATTATAATTAGTGAAATATGTGTAAAGCAGCTGACACATACTAGGAATTGAAGAAACTTTAGCTGCTACTACTATTTTACTACTCATAAATACAACCAAGAGAAAATAGAAGAACAAACATGATAGGGAAATACAGTCTGGGCTACATCTAACTCCAAAACAAAACAAAATCAAACAAATAAACTCTGATAATTCAAGTAAAAACTCTGTAAAAAGTAAAAGTAAAGTATTTTGTAAGAAAGTAAAAGTAACTTTGGGCTAAACTTTCATTTTAGTCATACAAGATAATATTGTATGTAAAATCCAAATAAATATGTAAAATCCAAAATCAGCTACAGGTCCACTTATTTTGGAGCTAAATAAAAATGAAGGATTATTATCACACAGTAAAACATAATTTTATGAACAGATGAGATGATTATCACCACTGGGGAAAAAAATGCCAAAACAAAGATTTTAAAAAGCTTATGAAAGGACAGTAAAAGAGTCCTACCTTTAAACCGACTGCTATAAGATCTGTAACAACACTGTATGGAAAAAGTAAAAAGAGAAAATGGGAAACAAAGTTAGAGAACAAGTTTTTCAAAGACAGAGATAATAAGATTAAAGAAAAAAGGAAAAGCATTATAATAATAAAAATTAATAAAAATAAGAATGTGATGAATTGTGAAATGTTAATACAAAGAAAAGTGATGGGACAGTCTAGCAACAGCAGAGTATAAAGCAAAGCTTTAGCCACAATGTAAGAAACAAAAAGTAAATCAAAATCTTTTAGCATTTATTAAAATACAGCTGTTTCAGTAAAATGACTAACATGTATTTATCTATTTACCTCTATTTAACAAAGCCAAATCAAAACTTAAAATTGCCAAAGTTCATTCTTTTAAATCACTGGTCTGAATTACCATGTTTTAAAATTTTAAATGAAACAAAATTAGTTGAGTGGCTTTTACAGAAATAGAAGGTATCTTGCAAATTTCCATCTACCACCCAAAACAGCTCACCAAAATACAACTAAGATAGTCTCTCAGAACTAAAATAAATGCAAATATTAAATTACAGACATGAAAATTTTCAAGATCTGCTTTTTAAAAAATTCTACCACATCAAAACTGTGTTTAAGTATAAATTATCTCAGGAGGAAATGAACACGTGTACACATACACACACACACACGACAGTTGGGATTTGAGGAAGAACTAGAAAGATATACTGACTCGTGGTTTGTTATTTCTTTTTGAACTATCCATATAATGAAAAAGGACCTTTTTAGGCTGTGGGAAAATGCAGAAAGTTAATTAGCCTCCTGAAAGCAAATAGTCACTGGATTCAAAACCACATCCCTTAACCCCAAGGTGTAAAAACTCCTATAAAGTTCTCCAAACAGAAATCCATCTTTTCTCACACCAAAACAATCTTCAATTACAGTTTGCCTTCATATCTCCTAAAAGAAAGCTCTAACTAAATTCTATATATTGTTAATGTCCTATAATGCCATTACTTAATAAAAGTAAAAAAATTTATGAATCTGGATTGTTCAATGATGCAAATTTGTTTTAAACAATAACCATGTAAAAAAATAAACAATAACCATGTAGATTTTTAATTTTTTCTTATAGACTCTGGAAACTTGCAATTCATTTGTCTGAAATTTAAATGTGATGAATAACAGTGCATAGAAAATAAGATTGTACAGGTCCTGAACTTAACTTCCAGAATGTCTTACTGCCCCACATATACAAACCAAAAAACTCATTCCTATCTTTAAAGCCACATATAGGGTGAAGAGTTATTAAACTATCCAAAAGAGTAAGTCTGCACTTCTCAGTTACCCAAGAGTTTAACAGCCAAGATGCATAAGTGGAGTCTTTTGTCATCACTATCACACTATCAATTTTCCAATACAAAAAAGCTAGCCTGCTTCCATGGCTCAAGTCAAACCGTCTAACAACAACGCACTACACACAGTGAGACACTAATTTCACAATCTTTCTGAACTGAAATGTTGGCATAATTACACAAATTAAAGCAGCAAAACTTTGCACACATATGAAGTGTAACTGAATCAGGTGATGTGAAATGAGTTCTCAACAATGTCCTCAGAAAAGTTTCAATTAAACAATGATTACAGCTTCAATTAAATTAAAACAAAATACAGAACATCACAACCATCAATGAAATCTAAAACCGCACTCTAAAATCTGCAGCTGTGTGCAATTAGCATTCAAATGAGTTAATCCAAATATCATACAGACTTAACGTTATGAGAGTAGATAAAAGAAGTCTAACGAAGGCAAAAATTGTTGGAAGATTCCATTGTCTTTACACAGCCTGGCAACAGTCATCAACTCTATGGTAACATGTACAAGGCTTTTACTGTTTACGCAAGTTCCACATATTCTACAACCAGGGGGGTTACAGATATGTTGTCCTCAAAAGCAAGTAAAAGGCCAAACAAAAACTGAAATACATAATGAGAATCAATAGTGGATTTGCAAGCTCTAACAGAGCGGGAGATATTTTTTAAATCTTGATATGCATATGCTACAATTAATACACGAAGATCCTAATCTAGTCGTTTCTTTGAATATTAAATTATCTATCAGGTCCCACGCCATATCCCTGGGTTCTCAGCGAAATTTTTCTATCAGTGAATCCAAAATCTTTTTATTTTGGCCACGGACCTCGTTCACTTTTAGAGCGTCTGAACGCTCCCGAAAATTGCAGAAATTCACGAAGTTTCTTTTGGGGGGATGTGGGGGCTGGAGCCCACGATCACCAGGTCCAGACGCCCGGTATACAGAGGTCTTAGCACAGCTCACAGCCCAGGTCCGGAGACCTCGGCGGGTTCCCCCGCACGTCGACACCCCGCGGGGGGCGCTGGCTTCGGGACCAGGTCGCCGCCCAGACGTGCCCCGACGCGAGCACTCGCCCTCTGCCTCTCCGCAGCCGCTCGCCTCCCCACCAGGGGAAGCTCCAACGCTCGCCCCACCTCACCGGTAAACAGCAACTCCCCAAGCGGGAGGACGCCCGCCCCGAGCGCCACCTCCGCCTCCCCCAGCGCAGCGCACCATTTTCTGAGAGGAAGTGTCTGCAGGCCGGGCCGGGCTCCCCGGACTCTGCGCGCGGAGGGCGGACCCCGGCACCCGGCGGCTGCACCCGGCTTTCCTCCGCTTCCGGGTGTGAGGATGTGAAGGGGCGGACATTACGGGGGCGCCCCAGCCGGGGGAGAAGAGGAGGCGGCGGACCGCCCCTCCGCGATTCGGGGCGCCCGGAAGCCCCGCCGTCGGACTCGGCCGGGGTCGCTCCCCCGGCCGCCGGCGCCGCGCCCGGCTTCCCGGCCGTGGCGCGTCCGGCCGAGAGCCGAAAGGAAGCGGGGCAACCGCAGCCCCGCACAACCGCTGCGCCTTCGAGTACTTACCCATCCATGGCCCAGACGGAGGAGCGCACGGTGCGGGGACTGACGGGCTCACCGCGAGCGGAAGGCGGAGGCGGCGGCAGCCGGGCGGCTCCGGCGACGGGCAAGCGGCGCCTCTCCGGAGCCCCGCCGGCTAGGAGGTGGAGGAGAGTGGGAAACGGGGCGGAGACCAGGGACGCTCCCGCCACCGCCGCGCCCCCGCCTTCCCCACCCCGCAAGCGCGTCCCCGCCTCGCCTCGCCCCGCCCCCAGGGCCGACTCCCTCCCTCCGTCCCGCCCACAGCCGGCCTCCAGCTCGGCTCCAGGGCGCCCTCTTCCTGCCGTCGCCCTAAGACTCCGCCTCCCGGCCTCTCTCCCCAGCGCGCGCGCGCGCCTCGTCCCCGCTTCCCTCCTGCGTTCACGGGAGCGCGCTCCTTGTGCTTCCCGCTTTGTCGCCCCGCCCGCCCACCCGCGGGCCCCGCCGGCCTCCCGGCAGCTCTGCCTTCGGCTGCTGGGCTCGGACACCTCCGTCTCCCCGTGGGAAGAGCGTTGGAGACCCGGCTCTGGAATGTAGGTACGAGTGTCTCGCCAGGACCCCAGAACCGCGGTGGACTGGTGGACGAGGCTGGCGGTGGCTGGACCCCAAGCACGGAGGCCCGGTGGGGGCCGTGGTCTTCGAAGCTCCGGGCCCTGCAGCCCGGGGAAGCCCCGGCTCGGGATCCGGGCTCCACGAACTCCCGCCCGTGCGGGGCCCGCGGGTCGTCCGCCGGGTCCTGGGAGCCGACTGCTGGGACTGGCTCCCGCCGGATAGGTGTGGTTGAGATTTAAATGAATGAAAGAGACTGACCGAACTTGAGAACCTCTCAGTTGTAAACAGTTTTAGTCTCTTGAGTGCTTTTCGACCCTACAGTCTGGGTTTGAATTTATATGAAACATTCGTTGCACAATACGGAATGGTCACTATGTTGCCAGCATTTTATACAGTTTTCATATGCCTCCATGTAAAGAAACAAACAAATCCTATGAAGGAGTGATTATTCCCCTTTTTTCAGATGAAAATGTAGACACTAACAGAGTGATTACAGTGATTCACTAATGCACAGACTAGTTTCACAGCCTCTAGAGCCCCTTCCTCTCCTCTGAGCAATATTATGTATATATAATTAGTGGCAACTCGCTTGTTTGCCCTTTTGTATTCTGTCTAGTTCTGAAATTCGGTGATGTTTCAATTCACAGATCATCAAAACTTAAGCCACTAAACGCTGTCCTCGACCAAATACCTGACTGGAAAGAGAGGGCTGCTCCCCCTCAGCCACCTCATTTGAGAAGCGAGTAACAAGACGTTTCAATCATCGTCTATCCTTGCTAGTGTATCCTGCTTTTAAATAAGGAGGCGCTACTAAAACGACTTAAACTGTCTATTCGTCCATCATTAAGTCATTATTTATTGTTTACTATGTGCCAAGCACTGCAGGGATAACCAAAAAAATCAGGTTCCAGCATTCATGGTTAAATGAATAGATGGCTCTATTATTTCATTGCAAAAAACAATTTTCAGATAGCTCATTTCTTGGGGACTCTATTTTTAAAGAACTGTATCTAACTTCAATCCCTCCTTACCAAAGATGAAATATATTTTGTATGTTAAGTCTAAGTATTAAGTTGCATTTGTAAACATTGCCACCCCACATTGCCAGATGGATATTAAAAATATGAGCAAGTCCTTGATGCAATCTTTATATTGTTTTGAGGATATAGTCTGTTGATGAAATTTCCTTAATTTTTTTTTAGCTACAGGAGTAACAAACTTATGTGCTCCTTTTTGGAAATTGAAATAGTATTAAATATTAAACACTTACGATTATATTTCTTCACAACCTACCCCCTATCCATGATAACCAATTCTGTGAGCATGTTTCTAGACCCCCACCATTTTTATTTGCTCTTTTTACTTAAAAATTCTAGAGACTTTTTTCATATCTGTACTTTCCATCTATTTAATTCGGCTTTTTTTTACATTTCTTTTCTCTTTGTAAATACATTTTTTTTTCTTTTCAATTTTTTATTTAAATTCTAGTTAATATACAGTGCAATATTGATTTCAGGAGTAAAATTCAGTGGTTCATCACTTAAAACACCCAGTGCTCATCATAACAAGTGCCCTCCTTAATATCCATCCCCCATCTGGCCCATCCCCCACCCACATCCATCCATCAACCCTCAGTTTGCTTGCACTGGTTAAGAGTCTCTTATGGGGGGTGCTTGGGTGGCTCAGTGGGTTAAGCCTTCTGCCTTCCGCTCAGGTCATGATCTCAGGGTCCTGCGATCGAGCCCCACATTGGATTCTCTACTCAGCAGGGAGCCTGCTTCCCCCTCTCTCTCTGCCTGCTGCTCTTCCTACTTGTGTTCTCTCTCTCTCTGTCAAATAAATAAATAAAATCTTTTAAAAAAAACAAAAACCTTTTAGGGGCGCCTGGGTGGCTCAGTGGGTTAAAGCCTCTGCCTTCAGCTCAGGTCATGATCCTAGGGTCCTGGGATCGAGCCCCGCATCGGGCTCTCTGCTCATCAGGGAGCCTGCTTCCTCCTCTCTCTCTGCCTGCCTCTCTGCCTACTTGTGATCTCTGTCTGTCAAATAAATAAATAAAATCTTAAAAAAAAAAAAAAGTCTCTTATGGTTTTTTTTCCCTCCATCCTTTTCCCCCCCGCTTCCATTTATTCTTCTGTTTGTTTCTTAAATTCCACATATGAGTGAAATCATGGTATTTGTCTTTCTTTATCTGACTTATTTTGCTTAGATAATACACACTAGCTCCATCCCTGTCATTGCAACTTAATTCATTTTAATACTGCATGGCATATCATAATTTCACACACCACAATTTATTTAACCTTTTCCAAAATAGTGGAAATTTACATTGTTTCTAATTATTCAAAGTAACAATATTGCAAAGAACATCATATATGTATGAGCATCTTTGCACACATTTATTTCTGAGGAATTCATTCCTAGAAGTAGAATTGCAGAACAAAGGGTATTAGCATTTTCAAGTTTGATTAATATTGTCAATATGATTCCAAAAAGGTTATACCAGTTTACATTTGCTTTACTTAAAAAACAAAAAGTTTTCTTTCTCATAGCCCCATAAGCCCCATAGCCTTAAATTCAGTAGTAAAATATAAATGTGAAGTCGACCTAAAACTCACTGTCCATATTACTAACAATAACTCTGAAAAGTCTCTAGTGTAAAGATAGTGTACCTGATTAAATGAAAAAAAAAACTGTATGACATTTCCTAAATACTTAACATCCCATTTTGCAACAGAAGGCTAGATAGAAGGAAACAGCTCACAACGGAAAGCAAGGTAAAACCCTTCTGTTTCCATTGCCTCTTGGTCATAAGTTCAAAAGACTTTTCACTGATTTAGCTTCCTAGGTTTGTGAGTCCCTCTGTTTCAAAACAGTGGACAGAATGGGATTTAGGTCTTCTAGGACCACTTTTAGAATCCCAGCTATTCCCATAGTCCATATGGCATGGGAAAACCATGGCCTTCGATAATCTTAGTAAGCTTCTGAGTTTCCAGAATGATGGGTTATTATCCACATGACCTAGCTTGTCATGAGAACTTTACATTCTATATAGTAGCTTTTTGATGGTGGAGAGAATAACATGTTCTCAATTTACTAAATACTCCATTCTTTTGAAAAGTAAGCAGTTAAAATAATTTATAAATTTTCTAAGATTTTACTTCTTTGTGTTTTTGTTCTGATTTGTCTAAGAAATTCCCCTGAAACACCTTCACTGAGAAGACACACACACACACACACACACACACACTTTTATTGTTTGGACAAAATGTAACCTTGAAACATTTTGCTTTAAGGCATTTCAGTATACAATGATAGTTAATATTTAACTAAAATTACCCTATTCATGTTTACAGGTAAGGCTTCCTAAGACATACGATACAAAGATGCCAGTATAGGTCAGAAATAAGATCAGCCATTAGGTGAATCTGGAAGGTGGGCATTTTAATAAAGACAAATGACAAAATTATAATATGATAAAGACAAATTATAATCATTAACATGTATTCCTTAAAATTGAAACATCTGAAATTGTACTGAGGGGAAAAAAGCTAAACTTAAAAGGTTACATATTGTATGATTCCATTCATGTATAATATCCTCAAAATGAAAAAAATATAGAGATGGAGGACAGATTAGGAACAGGGTGAGAGGGTATATAGGAAGACAAGAAAAGGCATGTGACTATAATGGTATAGCAAGGGGATGTTTATGGTGATATAATAGTTCTGTATCTTGATTATGGGACTGGTTATACAAGTCTACACCTGATAAAATTGCACAGAGTTTTAGATACACACAAGTGCATATAAAACTGGCAAAATCTGGGGGCACCTGGGTGGCTCAGTGGGCTAAAGCCTCAGGTCATGGTCTCAGGGTCCTGGGATGGAGTCCCGCATAGGGCTCTCTGCTCAGCGGGGTGCCTGCTTACCCCACTCTCTCTGCCTGCTTGTGATCTCTCTCTGACAAAGAAAGGAAAGGAAAGGAAACGAAAGGAAACGAAAGGAAAGGAAACGAAACTGTGCGGGAGTATAATTTGTATTTTTCAGGCTGCATCACCTTGGTAATCAAACTGGGTTATAATAGCTTACACACACTGAGTCTGACAGACTTCCTGATCTGTTGAATTATGAGCCTTACTTTAAAGTCCTTCCTATCTGAGGAGAAGGCTTGACAGTGTCTCCTCCTGACCTCTCCACCACTATAAGTCATGTCCATTCTCCTCAACCTGTGCCTGGCCCTGACATAATCATCTCCACATGATGGTCCTGACATGACCAGTTGCCTGGTTCAGAGGACTCCAGTGTTTGCATGGAAAGCGCAGTCACCTAACACTGTCCTCCAGCCCATGTCAAAGTTGCACTGAATTTTCCAGAGCACTTTCTGAAAAGGGGGGGATTCCTTTCCCCTTTTTGTCATACTGTATCACCAGGGTCCCATTGTCCCTCAAAGTTTTTAATAAAACAGCACTTTCCATTTCTATTCACAGAAAATCCTTTAGGATTTAGACATGAGTTTGTGGGGCTAGGCTAGAGAATCATCTAAATGATCATCACTCCAGTGCTCCAAGTGTCATCATTCCCCTAAGCACTGACATTTTGTCCTTAAAACTGGAGCACATGACTCTCTACCCTGAGGTGTTTTTTTTTTTTTAAGATTTTATTTATTTATTTGAGAGAGAGGCAGTGAGAGAGCATGAGCGAGGAGAAGGTCAGAGGGAGAAGCAGACTCCCCGTGGAGCTGGGAGCCTGATGCGGGACTCGATCCCCGGTCTCCGGGATCATGACCTGAGCCGAAGGCAGTCGTCCAACCAACTGAGCCACCCACGCGTCCCCTGAGGTGGGTTCTTAAACTAGGAGATTCCTTGACCCCACTTAGAAGTAGATCTCTTGGAAACAGAGGTCAACACACCTCTTCAGATACATTTAAGTATATTTGTTCCTGTTTATTTTCAAGCTGAGACCCCCTACTCCCACAAAAAGAATTCCATTCACCAAATTTAGTTATCAAATAACTAGGAAAAGGACACTGAGTTAAGTAGAGGAGTACCTCTGCCTACTGAATAAAATGAACAATAGTGTGTCATGGTTAAGAATGTGATCTAGAGCCAGAGTTCCTCATTTAGAATCTTAAATCTTCATGAAGTCTATGTAGCATTGCATTGCACTGGCCCAGCTCCTAGCAGAACCAAATTTCCCATCCATTGCCATCCACTGTGGTATACTCTGGGAGGAGAAGCTTTCTCAGTACCAGCAGTTTAAAGATTTTTTCAGTGATGAATTCTTGTGGCTACCAACCCTTCGGCTGAGGTGTGGACATTAAGCTGGTGAACGTTGCTTTTAACAATGGCATGCCTGAGGATTCCAACACCTGCCTGCGTTATGTGGTCAAAGCAGGCCACTTTGGTACCATGGGCTTGGCCGTCATGCTTGTGATCCTAAATGATGAGATCCTAATGATGTGCAGGATCGCTTTGAGATCAAAATTAGTGAGCTGCCTGTTGGATAGACATCTCCTCATATAACGAACAGACGCAGTACAGGACTAACCCACCCGTGCTGGAATGTGCAGTCTGTCGCTCTTCAAGAGACAACACCAGGGTTGGGGGTGAAGGAGACACCGCTGCCACCTATCCCCAAACCTTGCCCAACAGCTTCTCTCTTGCATTACCACCACTTCTTCTTTTTTTTTTTTAGATTGATTGATTGATTGATTGATTGATTTGACAGACAGAGATCACAAGCAGAGAGAGAGAAGGGAGGAAGCAGGCTCCCTGCCAAGCAGAGAGCCCGATGTGGGGCTCGATCCCAGGACCCCCGGATCATGACCTGAGCCAAAGGCAGAGGCTTTAACCCACTGAGCCACCCAGGCGCCCTGCATTACCACCACTTCTAAACTCCCATTTCCTAACTTGTGTATTAAGTTTCTAACACATTATAGACCAGCACTTGCTAAAAGTATAAACCGGGATAAGTTACCTCAGTCACCAGCCAAGATGATCACGCTTCAGCTTCTTGAACTGTAAAGAAGGGATAATGATTGTACTTACAGCTTTTTGGGAAGGTTTAAATTAATAAAAGTACCTAAAATGATGTTTGGCCTATGGTAATGCTCAATATGTTTACAGTTATTAATAATTATTACTTTGTAATACTATTATGGGCTTACAAAGCAGCAGAATTCCTGGAGAATGTAATTTGAGAATCATTTATTTATCATTTTATCACTTAGTGTGGACAGTGGAATGGTCCTGGTCTCTAAACTGTTACTAGTCCCTAAGAAGAAAAATACGGAATGAGAAAAAGTGTCTGAGAACTCACAGCAATTTGACAGAGAAATATTATTTCTCTTGAATCTAATAATTTAAAAATTGGATTAATATTCTGTCTTTGTTTTTTATTTTAATTTTTAGTTAATTTTATTATGGCTTTATGAAAGTATTACTCCACAAAGGATTAGAAGTTTTTTGAAAAAAATGGTCCTTCACCACAATTTTAGAAGCACTCGTCCACTATTTCTGTTATATGGATCCATTTTTTTTTAAGTTTCAATTTTTCATTTTCTTATTTTATAAGTAATATATGAATATGCTGTCTATTTGAGTGGTTTTGTTTTTTTAGACTTTTACTGTGAAAATTTCAAACATACAAATAAATGGAAGTAGTTTAATGACCCCTAACTACCAATCACTGATAATTTTAAATCACTGAAAATTTTTAAATTATCAGTATAGATCACTAATGCTCAAACTTTAATATGTATCAGAATCACTTGGAGGACTTGTTAAACAGAAATTGATTATTTCTGATCCAGGGATGGGGCCAAAAAATTTGCATTTCTAGCAGATTCCTACTAAAGTTTGCCTAAGAGGCAAGATTTGAGAATCATTGATGTAAAGGGGTGAGATTTTTCTGCAATCCCTATGCCAAGCATTGGACCCCTTAGACTAAAGCATGTGTTTCTTGCTAAACACTTATGGGTAGAATATTCCTAGTAACTCCTCTCTTCTAACCTGAGCTCACAGAATATATGTTTTCAGACTTACCCTTAAGGTATCCATTTCTTAAGAACTGATAATGGATTTTTGCCCTTGCCCCTCTCTACATCCTTGCTTCTTTTTTCCTTTTCTCATAAGTAACCCAAGTAAGTGTCTATAAAGTTTTCTTTCACTTGTTTTCTGATGTAGGTGATATTCAGAATATTTAGTTACTGGTACTAAATGGGCACCACCTATTCGAAACAGATGTCCTTAAACAACAAACTCTTGTATATTAGCTAAATACTTGAATGGATATAACTTTGCTACAGTGGGCTATGTGACAATGACTCAATTGTATCATATAACTTTCTATATACCTTCATTTTTTAACATGCCATGATATCATTTGTCCACTGTCTGAATCAAATTCATCACCTACATACCAAGCCTCTCTGTTCTTTTCTCATTAGCCCAACACAGTTATAAAGTGACACTACTGGATGAGGAATCAAATGTAAGTACAAATGTAGACACTAAATTTACATGACAGCATAATTACCAAACATTTTAGATATATAAACAACAAATGTGAAAAATTGAAACATTCTTGCAGAAAACCCTCAGACTTCCATCAATGTATTCAGAGGCCCATTTAAGAAACATTTGCCTTGGGGTACCTGGGTGGCTCAGTGGGTTAAGCCTCTGCCTTCAGCTCAGGTCCGGATCTCAGGGTCCTGGGATCGAGCCCTCCGTCAGGCTCTCCGCTAGGCGGGGAGCCTGCTTCCCCCTCTCTCTCTGCCTGCTTGTGATCTCTCTCTCTCTCTCTCTCTCTCTCTCGTCAAATAAACAAATAAAATCTTTAAAAAAAAAAAGAAAAAAAAGAAACATTTGCCTGGAGCAGTTTCTCAAACTTCAGTCATTCAATACCAGTTCAATGATTCTTTCTCTGTCCATGAACCATCTTTACTTTTGTTTACTTAACATTTTTCTTAAAATCACTTCGCTTTTTTAACTTAATTTTTTTCAAAGGAAATTTTATATCTCTGTCATAAATGGAAAGCCAGCATCACTTGCCATAAGAGGCCATCATAAATAAGAAGATACAATGAAAACAGAAAATGTTATTAAATTCTAGCTAGTTACTATTATTTGGCTCTTGGCCAAAAGTCTATCTCTCTTTTGGTAAAAAATTTTAGCAAGTATTGAGTAAAAGGCATACTAGCACCAAAAGAAAAGTATTCTTCTATTTCCAGCTTTATAAAACATTCATCAGGTAGATATTGAATTTAATGTATCAAGTAGATCTTGATGGCTAATATATGATCATAAGGTTATCATATACTTTTTCTTTTTTATTTATCTTTTTAAAAAATTTATTATTTTAGAGAGAGAACAGGAGGAGGGACAAAGGTTGAGGGAGAGAGAGGATCTCAAGCAGACTTCTTACTGATCACAGAGCTTGATGCAGGGCTTGATCTCACAACCCTGAGATCACGACCTAAGCTGAAATCAAGAGTTGGACACTTAACTAACTGAGCCACCCAGGCGTCCCTCTCCTTTTTTCTTTTCATGGAAAATTGTCATCAATTTTCTCATGTCAATACATTCTTGCATTCACAGAATAAAATATACTTTGTCAAAGTATTTTTAAATACATTAATATATTTGTTAATACTTTTATTACTGTTTTAATATCTCAATAAATGAAATTGCTTTAGAGTTTTTGTGAACAGTACGGTTTTAGTATCTGAATTATGGCAACTTCCTCTGGTAAATTAGAAGATCTAGTTTTAATTCCACAAGTGGTTATCTTTAAACTTTAAATAATATACTTAGGGGCACCAGGGTGGCTCAGTGGATTAAAGCCTCTGCTTTCAGCTCAGGTCATGATCCCAGGGTCCTGGGATCGAGTCCTGCACTGGGCTCTCTGCTTGGCAGGGAGCCTGCTTCCCTTCCTCAAATAAATAAATAAACAATCTTTAAAAATATAAATAAACAAATAATATACTTAAATCATCAGGCCCCTAACTCTCATGACTCTTTCGTTATAGCCAGTTTTGTCAGAGTATTTTGTCAGAGTATTATCATTTGTACAATATCACATTATGTAAAATTTCTATTAAGAATTATAACTGTCGGGACGCCTGGGTAGCTCAGTTGGTTAAGCGGCTGCCTTTGGCTCAGGTCATAATCCCAGCGTCCTGGGATCGAGTCCCACATCGGGGTCCTTGCTCGGCAGGGAGCCTGCTTCTCCCTCTGCCTCGGCCTGCCACTCTGTCTGCCTGTGCTCGCTTGCTCTCTCTCCCTCTCTCTGACAAATAAATAAATTTTAAAAAAAGGAATTATAACTGTCACATTAAACTGAATATTCACATCTATGTGAATTAATGTTCATTGATAGTTTTTAAAATTAATCTTTCCATTAGCAGAATTACATCTTCAATAATCTTTTTAGAAGATATCATGGGTTATCTGTTTCCTGAGTCCTTATGAATCTATTACTTGTCTACAGGAGCCCCTAGGATTTTAAAACTTTTAAAATAAACTTTATTTTTTAGAGCAATTTTAGGTTTACAGAAAACTATGAGGACAGTACAGAGTTCTTACAGGTCCTACACCTAGTTTTTGCTATTATTATCTTACATAGGAGGGTAGATTAGTCATAATTAATGAACCAATGCTGATACATTATTATTAACTAAAGACCATACTTTATTAAGATTTCCTTAGTTTTTACCTAATGTTTTTCTGCTTCAGGATTTGATCCAAGACACATTACATTTAGTCATCATGTTCTATTAGGATCCTCTGGGCTGTGACAGTTTCTTAGACTTTCCTTGGTTTTGATGACCTTGATAGTTTTGAGGAGTATTGCTCAGGTATTTTGTGCAATGTACTCCAGCAGGGATTTGTCTGGTGTTTCTGGTTTGTTTATTTTTTCTCATGGTTAGACTAGGGTTATAGGTTTTTGAGAGAGAGACCACAGAGATAAAGTGCTATTTTCATCATGCCATATCAAAGGTCCATATTATTGGGGCACCTGACTGGCTCAGTCGCGGAGCATGTGACTTTTGATTTCAGAGTTCTAAGTTTGAGCCCCACATTGGGTGTAGAGATTACTTAACAATAAAATCTTAAAATCTTTAGGGGTGTCTGGGTCACTCAGTTGGTTAAGCGTCCAACTCTGGTTTCAGCTCAGGTCATGATCTTAAGGTTGTGGGATCAAGCCCCACGTCAGGCTCCATGATTAGCGCACTCTGCTTGGGATTCCCTCCCATTCTCTCCCTCCCTGCACTCTCTCTCTCTCTCAAATAAATAAAATCTTAAAATATAAAATAAAGTAAAATCTTTAAAAAAGAACATGTATTATCAACATGACGTACCACAATTGATACTAACTTTGATTTGATCATTTAACTAAGATGTTGTTTGTCAGCATTCTTCACTGTAAAGTCATTCCACCCCCCCTTTCCTACTGAACTCTAGATGTCACTGTATATAGCTCGTACTTAAGGAATGGGAAGTTATTCACCTTCTTCAGGGGGCAGTATTTACATAAACTATTTGGAATTCTTCTACATAGGAAATTTGTTCTTTTTCCCCATTTATTTATTTATTCAATCATATAATTATATCAGTAAAAACTCAAATATTTATTTTATACTTTGGTTACAACCACTTTATTTTGTTGCCCAGATTTTTCCAGCTTTAGCCATTGGGAGGTCTTTCAGTGTACTTCTATGCTCCTTTGACATACCTCCTTCAATGTGAGTCTTTTGGTTTTTGTTTTCATTTTTCAGCACTTCCTAACTTTCTGCCACTATAATATGTTCCAGGCTCATCTTACATATTTTCTACTCTAGTTGGAGAATTGGTCATTTCTCCAAGGAACACTGATTCTTTTTATTAGAGTAGAGTATTAGAAATCAAATCTAAGGGGTTCCTGGCTGGTTCAGTCAGAAGAGCATGCAACTCTTGATCTTGGGGTTGTAAGTTTGAACTGCCACATTGGGTATAGAGATTACTTTAAATCTTAAAAAAGAAAAGAAAAGAAATCTGATTTCTAGGTTCTCATTTCTATTGGTATTAAGATTGATTTTTTAGTTCGGGAGTTTCACTCTAGAATGTTATAGGATTTTTATTTTATAGTCAGTGTTTATTTACTTTGCTCGATTTATTTGGATCAACAGTTCCAGATCGGTCTGTTAACTGATCTGTCTGTTACTGTTAACTTTTCAGCTATCCCTCACTTTCCAGTTTCAGTTATAAGTCCAGAAACTGAGTTCTGGAAAATCAAAATGTAGGCTACATTTTCTCTTCTTCGGTTCTACCTTCCTTGCCATCTGAGAATGGATGCCAAGGTGGCCTTAATTTTCCCATGGTCCATCTATGTCCCTAGTGTTTATTTCTTCAAGTTTCAGATTACTGTTGGACCTTTATAACTATCTCATTTACCTTCTTAAAATGGCAATGAGTTGCTATTTAGAGGAAATGCTTATTAAATCTCACTTCCTTAATTTGGGTACAATTTGGAAGGTATTCTTCATAGTCTGTGATAGGATTATGGCAGTTCCCTAGTTTCATTAAACGTGAAATTTTCCTCTCTGGTTTTGGTTCATTTCTGTTCACTTTCCTACACTTCCCTCTTCCCTGGAAGTTATGTAACCATTAATGATTTTCATTTCACCAGCTCTTAACATGATTGTCCCTTACTTTATCTGTCCCTAACTGGTCAACTCACATGTGATTCACCTCAGTGTTTTCAAAGAAGGAGGGAGGTGGAAAGAAATAGCAGTGAGTAGGGTAGCAGAGGAAAAGGGGCAACTCCCCTTTTTTTTTTCTTCTCCATAACCTGTTATTTATAACTCTTCTTCCCTGAACTGAAGTTAGTCTACTATACTGAGTTACTTTTCCTGCTTTCATATTCGATTTGTTTATAGGTATGTGAAGTTGATACATATTACAGATGCCTATAATATTGTAAAAGGTTTTTTTAAGATTTCATTTATTTATTTGACACAGAGAGAGAGAGCACAAGTGGGCAGAGCAGCAGGCAGAGGGAGAGGGAGAAGCAGGCTCTTCGCTGAGCAGAGAGCCTGATGCAGGTGCTCAATCCCAGGACCCTGGAATTATGACCTGAGCCGAAGGCAGCCACTTAACCAACCAAGCCACCCAGGTGCCCCAATATTGTAAAAGCTCTTATGTGGGACAAAATAGTCCCTCCTTAGGCATCTGAGGACATACACCAATAGGAATTATAAATTTTATTTTGCAACTAGAACAAGCCCTTTACTCTGGCCACTAATTCAAACCCTCTCTAAATTTTTTGACATAACTGTTTAATGAAGAGCCAGATAGATTGTTTAGAGTATATTTTCTTTTTTCTCATTTGCCTTTTCTTGGAATATTAGCCTGTGCAAAAAGCAGATCATAGTCTATAAGGTCGGTAGAAAGGTTCCTGGGATGCCAGACAACTGAATAGAGCTGTTGTTCTCCCTCCCCAATATGTTTCTAAAAAAGTGTTTTAACTGCAGATAATCCCACAGGGTGCACGAGGCAAATGTTCAACCTTGAACAGGCAAACAAGCAAAAGGTCAGTAGCAGAAAAACAAAAGAACAATCTGGAACACTGCTCTATGAAGATATGCTATTTAGGTAACTGGAAAAGCAAATCTCCCCATCCCCCCCCCCCCTCACGGTGGTGGAGGATTACTTCTATCAGAGGATAATAAGTCCTCATATACCTTCTCTTCTCCTGGAAAAGTGGGAGTGTGAGACTCTAATCAAGAATTTAATTTAGTAGAGGGAGATAGTAGGATGACACCAACAAGAGTTTACTTTGGCAGAGTAAAACATTTGGTAATTCCAAAGCTTCATCTTTGTGTATTAAAGTAGTGGCCATTAAGAGATAGATGGCTCAATTATGGGCCTGATTCTTAAGGTAACTTTGAATGGGTTTTAACTTGTTTTTTTAATGCCTTTTAGGCACAGTTTGAAGGCCTGAAGATAAAGAATTGACATTATTCTACAAAATAAAATACTTTTTTTTTTAAGATTTTGTTTACTTATTTGACAGACCGAGATCACAAATCAGCAGAGAGGCAGGCAGATGGGGGGGGGGCAGTCTCCCTGCTGAGCAGAGAGCCGGATGCAGGGCTTGATCCCAGGATCCTGAGATCGAGACCTGAGCCAAAGGCAGAGGCTTAACCCACTGAGCCACCCAGGTGCCCCTAAAATACTATCTTTATAGTGAGCAGGTATGAAGCCATGTTGATTATAGAAGAGTCAAGTTTCTCTCTCACCTTGCAAAGACTATATATACTACTAATAGAGTATTGTGTCACAGAATTAATGCCTGACTTTGGGAGATGTGGGTGTGTTTGATACCAGGAAGAATTAGATGGAAATATCTCAAGGGAACTGGACTTAGAATACCCACACCCAACCCAGACTCTTTTGCTTAAGTCATATTTTAAAAAGAATGAATAATTTAGACTTGGGAAAATGTATGGCCTGAGAAAGGAGAATGGATCCTGATATAAGTAAGACCAACTCCTATGAGTGGAGGATGGGATTTCCTAAAAGCGATGGAGATACTAAAAAAATTTGTTTTTAAGAACACACAACCCTGGGCGCCTGGGTGGCTCAGTTAGTTAACTGACTGCCTTTGGCTCAGGTAATGAACCTGGAGTTCCAGGATCGAGTCCCATGAGTCCCACGTTGGGCTCCCTGCTCAGCAGGGAGTCTGCTTCTCCCTCTGACCCTCAACCTTCTCATGCTCTCCCTGTCTCTCTCATTTTCTCTCTCTCTCTCAAATAAATAAATAAAATCTAAAAACAAAAACAAAAACACTCACAACCCTGAGATCAAGACCTGAGCTAAGATCAAGACCTGAGCTGAGATCAAGAGTCAAACACTTAACTAAGTCACCCAGGTACCCCTAAAAGCAATTTTGAAGAAGGAAATTTGAACAATATTGGTGCTCTTAGGGAGAAAAGCAGATACGAATACAAGAAAATAGAGATTTGGGTAAACTCGAGAGGGAACCTGCAATGGTTTATGTTGTTTTGATATTTTTGCCTTGAGATAGGGTATGATTTAAGAGTTAGGTCCAGATGCATATAACAGGAAACAAAAAATAATTACAGTGTCTTAAAATGGATAAAGATTAATTTCTCCTGCAAAAGTAGTCTAGAAGTAGTAGTTTCAGGGCTGTTATGACATTACATGTTCATCAGAGACCCAGTCTCCCTTTTATTATGTGAGCATATGGTTTTCATTCTTAAGATCACAAAATGGCTGGAATCTCTTTAAAGAAGCTTTCCCAGAAGTCCACTGCAATATCTTCTACTTGTGTCTCATTAGCCATAATTTGGTAACATGGCCACTCCTAGTTACAAGGCAGGCTGAGAGATGCAGGCTTTTCTCTGGGCCTACAGACACCTCCAGTAATGGATACTGTTGGTAAAAAGAAGCAGAGAATGCATTATAGGGAGGCAAATATCAGTCTCTGACATAGCAGTTATCCCATAAAGTATAAAGTTAATTGTTATATATGCATAATTTTATGTGTATATATATGTATATATATGTATGTATAGTATGTATATATATGCATATGGACTTGTTTTATATACATGTGTGCATATATATATATATGTACATATATACACACACACACATATCTGTAATTCCCCCACATTAGCCTCAACTCTTTGGCTAAGAGTTGTGTGCAGATAGTATAGTAAATAAACCAACAAGCAGGAAAGTGAAATAAGGCATGATCCACACACCTACATACCCATTCCACTCACGACTTGCAGCCATGCAAATGAGCTGCTGTCTACTGAGGGAACCCTTTCCTGGAATTCTAAAAGATGGCACCTGCAAAGTGAGGAAAACCCACAGCATAACTTGGAGGAGTAGGAATACGAGAAGGCTAGGTGGAAAAATCAGGAGGGTACTGAGGGCTGCCTCCCAGCCCTAACCTTTCTTCCATGAATGTTACAGAAGAAAGCTCACCTTTGAAGGAGTCACTTCAAACTCAGGAGGGTACTGAGGGCTGCCTCTCAGCCCTAACCTTTCTTCCATGAATGTTACAGAAGAAAGCTCACCTTTGAAGGAGTCACAGGAAAAGGAAAGACCAATACCCCCTGTGATGCAACATAAATGCATCTGTTCCAAGCATCACATCCGGTATTAACATCTAGGAGAAAAGAGGCAACTTATTCTGTGGTCTCTTTCTTTTTAAAGACTGATTGATTGATTGATTGATTTTAGAAAGAGAGCACGTGTGAGTAGGGGAGAAGCCAAGGGAGGGGGAGAAAGAGAATCACTAGGAGACTCCCCACTGAGGGCGGAGGCTGACATAGGGCTTGATCTTATGATGCTGAGATCACGACCTGAGCCAAAATCAAGAATCGGATACTTAAAAGACTAAGCCACCTTTCTCAGTCAAAAGACTAAGAAAATTTCTTAGCAGACATCACATTTGCCAAAACTAGATAACATATCCACTTCTAATCAAGGTATGGATGAGGGGAATGGGATTACACTGACTAAGGTCAGTGGTTCTCAGTCTTTTTTTTTTTTTTTAAAGATTTTATTTATTTATTCGACAGACAAAGATCACAAGTAGGCAGAGAGGCAAGCAGAGAGAGGAGGAAGCAGGCTCCCTGCAGAGCAGAGAGCCCGATGTGGGGCTCTATCCCAGGACTCTAGGATCATGACCTGAGCCGAAAGCAGGGGCCTCAATCCACTGAGCCACCCAGGCGCCCCAGTGATTCTCAATCTTGACTGCATATTAGAACCACTTAAGGGGCTTTAAAAAAAATACCACCTGGGACGCCTGGGTGGCTCAGTTGGTTGAACGACTGCCTTCGGCTCAGGTCATGATCCCAGAGACCCAGGATCGAGTCCCACATCAGGCTCCCAGCTCCACGGGGAGTCTGCTTCTCCCTCTGACCTTCTCCTCACTCATGCTCTCTCACTGCCTCTCTCTCAAATAAATAAATTAAATCTTTACAAAAAAATACCACCTATGTGCATTCCATACCAACTTAATTAGAATCTCTGGGAGTAAGACCTAGACATCAAAATTTTGAAAAGATCCCCACGTGATTCCAATTTGCAAGCAAGGTTGAGAACTACCAGCCTACACCTTTTGGGGCTGCAACCAACAGCATTAGCTTCACCTGGAAACTCGTTACAACTACAAATTCTTCAACTCCACTGTCTAAGACCTAGTTAATCAGAAACTCCGGAGGTTAGGCTCATTCATCTGTGTTTTACAAAGCTCTTCAGTTGATTCTGGTGCACATTAAAGTTTAAGAACCACTAACCTAGACTAATCAAGATTTTGTTCTAAACTGTACTCTAAACTTTTCTGAAGCATAGATGAGCAAAATTAGCAAGGACAAGGAGTTGAAAAGCAGGGGCAGGCAAGGAATAGTCTCAGCTATAAGCATTTTCTTTCATTCTTTCATTTAAAAAAAACATAAAAATTTTTAGTTTGAATTAAGTTCAAGCTTACAGGAAAGTAAAGTTGTAAGCAAAAAAAAAAAAAAGAAGAAGAAGAAGAAGAAAAAAAAGAACTCTCATACATCTTAACTCCAAATCACCAATTTTTAACATTTTCCCACATTTGTTTTAGTGTACTCTCTCTCTCTACATGCAACACACACACACACATACACACACTTGAGAGTAGGTATTAATTTTCTTTTATTCCTTAATACTTCATACTGGGAACACAGACCTTCTCTTGCATAACCTCAGTAGTTATCAAATTCAGGAAATTTATCATTGATGCAGTACTTAAATCTATGGTACATATTAAAATTTGTCAATTGTGCTATAGCAAATTTTCTTCTTCTGTATAGAATCCAGTCTAGGATCATGTGCTTCATTTAGTTGTAATGTCTTTTTTCGTTTTGTTTATTCTATTACAGCTCTTCAGCTTCTCATTTTCCTTTTAATGACATTACATTTTTGACTTCTCATTTACCTCTGTGATGGTGTAAACAACAAGGGTAATTTTGCCCTCCAGAGGACATTCAGCAATTTCTGGAGTGTCAAACCTGGAAGGGGTTGGATGGTTTGGATGGTAGTGTTGGTTGCACAACAATGTGAGCGTACTTTAAGGATACACTTAAACATGGTTAACATGGTAAATTTTATGTAATGTATTTAAACATACATACACAGGAGTGGGGGCTATCACATCTAAGAGGTACAGACTAGGAATTCTTTTTTATTTTATTTTATTTATTTATTTGACAGAGATCACAAGTAGGCAGGGAGACAGGCAGAGAGAGAGGAGGAAGCAGGCTCTCCGCGGAGCAGAGAGCCCAATGTGGGGCTTGATCCCAGGACCCTGGGATCATGATCTGAGCTGAAGGCAGAGGCTTTAACCCACTGAGCCACCCAGGCGCCCCCCAGACTAGGAATTCTGCTAAACATACTGCAATACATGTGACAGACTCCAACGACAAAAGATTATCCAACGCAAAAGTTCAATGGTGGCAAGGTTGAGAAATATTGGTCTAGGTTACAGCTGACTCTTGAACAATGAGGGGCTTGGGGCACTGATGCCCACATAATCAAAAATCTGTGTGTAACTTTTGACTCCCCCAAAACTTAACTATTAATAGCCTACTGTTGACCAGAGCCTTACAATAACATCAACTATTAACACATATTTTGTAGGTTGCATGTATTATATACTGTATTCTTAAAATAAGCCAAAGAAAATGTTACAAAAACCATAAGGAGGGCATCTGAGTGGCTCAGTTAGTTGGGTGTCTGCCTTTGGTTCAGGTCATGATCCCGGGATACTGGGATTGAGTCCCGCAACAGGACAGAGCAGGGAGCCTGCTTCTCCCTTTGCTTCTTTCTCTCCCTCAAATAAATAAATAAAGAAAATCTTTTAAAAAAAGAAAATCATAAGGAAGAGAAAATACATTTATAATTCTATACTGTATTTATAAAAAAAATCCATGTAAAGTGGACCCAATAGATTAAACCAGTGTTGTTCAAGGATCAGCTGTATCAACAACAACCTTGCTAAACTGTATTTGCATATCCACTGAGCAGTCTCATTTCTAGGAATGTATTTTGGAGAAAAATGAGTAATGAACAATTATGTGTGCACAGAAGTTTTTATTGCAAGGCTGTTTATAATAGAGACAATGTTGAAACAATTAAAATTTCCATGACAAATGAGAATGGTAAAATTAATTTCAGTATAATCATGTAAAAGAAAACTACACACCTGTTTGTAAAAAGTCAAGGTAGGGGCACCTGGAAATAATTCTTTGAGCAGAAAAAGGTACTGCTAACAGTCCTATGGGGAAGATTTGGTACATTATCAGAAGGAACTGCCATATCTTCAAAACCCCAGGGATTTCTCCCATTTAAGCTAGACCAGGATGAGCTGTCTTGTGGGTGAAAGGAATGGAAAGTTTCAAGAGCTGTGACTTGAAAGCATCTGCATTGTTTGTCGGCCTCTGACCATTCACTAGTAATTTTATATCTGAATGAAGAAGCCTAAAATACTTAAAAAGGCAAGTTGAAAAATCAGAGTGGTAAGTAAATGGTAACAACACACTAAAGCTGTGTTTTCCAAATAATAGGTTATGATCCATTAATGAATCATCAAAAAATTTAGTAGGTTATGATCAACTTGATAGAACATAATAGATTCAATAAAATAGAAAACTCTGTACTGGGTCTAGATGAAAAAGAACTTTTTTTGTTGGGCGCCTGGGTGGCTCAGTTGGTTCAGTGTCTGACTCTTGGTTTTGGCTCAGGTTATGACTTCAGTGTCATGAGATCAAGCCCTACATTGAGCTCCATGCTCAGCAGGGAGTCTGCTTGAGATTCTCTCTCCCCATGCCCCTCCCCTGCTCTTGCTCTCTCTCAAAAGAATAATCTTTTTTTTTTAATTTTTTAAAATTTTTATTTATTTGTCAGAGAGAGAGGGAGAGAGAGAGAGAGAGAGCACAGGCAGACAGAGTGGCAGGCAGAGGCAGAGGGAGAAGCAGGCTCCCTGCCGAGCAAGGAGCCGATGTGGGACTCGATCCCAGGACGCTGGGATCACGACCTGAGCTGAAGGCAGCTGCCCAACCAACTGAGCCACCCAGGCGTCCCTCTCAAATGAATAATCTTTAAGAAATTTCTTTATGTGGGTGTGGTCAACAAACTTGAATGTTACTGCATTATATACTTTTTTAAAAAAGAGTTTATTTATTTGGCAGAGAGAGATCACAAGTAGGCAGAGAGGCAGGCAGAGAGTGAGAGGGAGGCAGGCTCCCCGCTGAGCAGAGCTCCTGATGCAGGGCTCAATCCCAGGACCCCGGGATCATGACATGAGCCGAAGGCAGAGGCTTTAACCCACTGAGCCACCCAGGTGCCCCCATTATATACTTTAAAAAAGATATTCTTTTTTTTTTTTAAGATTTTATTTATTAACAGAGAGAGAGAGAGAGACAGTGAGAGAGGAAACACAAGCAAGGGGAGTGGGAGAGGGAGAAGCAGGCTTCCAGCCGAGCAGGGAGCCCGATGTGTGACTCCAATCCCAGGATCCTGGGATCATGACCTGAGTCAAAGGCAGATGCTTAACGACTGAGCCACCCAGGTGCCCCTAAAAAAGATATTCTTGAGATGCCTGGGGGCCTCAGTTGGTTAAGCATCCAGCTCTTTGTTTCAGTTCAGGTCATGATCTCAGGGGCCTGGGATCAAGCCCTGTGTCAGGCCCCCTGCTCAGTTGCTTGAGGATTCTCTCCCTCTTCCTCTGTCCCTCCTCTCTCTCAAAAAATAAAATAAATAAATCTTAAAAAAAATACATATATATATATTCTTATGCAAGATAAGAGTTAGAAGAATCCTTATTTGATAACTTCAGATTAAAGTTGTTGTCAGTGTCATACCTTTTTTTTTTTTAAGTTTTTTTATTCAAGTAATCTCTACATCCAACATGGGGCTTGAACTCTCAACCCTGAGATCAAGTGTCACATGCTCTTCTGAGCCAGCCAGGCACACCTCAATGTCATATCTTTTAATATTTTAACTTAAGTTTGCATTTCAATTCCCCATGCATTTGAAACCTACTTATTTTTGATTTTTAATAAATTTTATCTGTTTATGATTTTATTTATTTACTAGACAGAGAGCACAAGCAGGGGAGAGGGAGAAGCAGGCTCCCTGCTGAGCAGTGAGCCAGACTTGGGGCTTAATCCCAGGACTATGGGATCATGGCCATGAGCAGAAGGTGGACACTTAACCAACTGAGCCACCTAGGCACCCCCAAAATTACTTTTTAATATTGGCAATATTAATTAATAATTAATTTAAATAATAAAATAAAAGGAATTAGAGTATCACATCTTGTTTTTAATGATGCGTTTTTTATAAAATACAAATTTTCATTAAGGAATTTAAAATTTAAAATATTTCTCCTTTATGGGAGTCCTGTAGAGCACTTTATGCTATTTTTGCCTTAATCCAACTCAGATTATAATAGTATATCATAATATTGTTAATAAATTGACATTTTGCTTTATATAATTTTGAATTTTAAAAGAATAGTGCCATCTGGTGGTTCTTCTGAACATGTTTACATTTCTCTTGGGGATATATCAAAAAGTGGGGCTGCTCTTTTGCATGTGGATATCCAGTAGGTGGTAATTGTAACTTTCTAAGGAGCTGCAAAACTGTTTCCCAAAGTGGCTATGCCTTTTTACATTTCCATCAACAGTGTATGAGGGTTCCAATCCTCTGCATCCTGGTCAACAATTGTTATTTTCCATATATTCTATTACAGCTATCCTAGTATGTATAAAGTAGAATCTCATTATAGTTTTTTTAAAAAGATTTAGATTTTTTTTAAAGATTTAGATTTTTTATTAATTTTTTAAAGGTTTTATTTATTTGACAGATCACAAGTAGGCAGAAAGGCAGGCAGAGAGAGGGGGGGAAGCAGGCTCCCAGCTGAGCAGAGAGCCTGACCTGGGGCTCGATCCCAGGACCCCGAGATCACGACCTGACCTGAAGGCAGAGGCTCAACCCACTGAGACACCCACGCGCCCTAAAGATTTAGATTTTTTAAAAAGATTTAAAGAGAGAGACACAGTAAGAGAGGGAACACAACCAGGGGAAGTGGGAGAGGGAGAAGCAGGCTTCCCTCCAAGCAGAGCCGGATGTGGGGCTTGATCCCAGGATCCCTAGATCATGACTGGAGCCAAAGGCAGACAATTATTGACTGAGCCACCCAGGTGCCCCTCACTATACTTTTGATTTGCAGCTCCCTAATAACTAATGTTGGTGGGCATCTTTTCGTGTGCTTGCTGACCACTTGCTTATCTTCTTTGGAAAAATGTTTATTCAGATCCTTTGTTCACTTTTTTTTAAAAAGGTATTTATTTACTTTTTTAAAGCTTTTTTTTTTAAAGGATTTTATTTATTTATTTGGCAGACAGAGATCACAAGTAGGCAGAGAGGCAAGCAGAGAGGGAGGGAGGAAGCAGGCTCCCTGTCGAGCAGAGCCCGAGGCTCTATCCCAGGACACTGGGATCAAGACCTGAGCCAAAGGCAGAGGCTTAACCCACTGAGCCACCCAGGAGGCCCTATTTATTTATTTTAGAGAGGGAGGAGAGAGTGAATGAAAGAGAGCAAATGTGTGTGCGAGCCGGAGAAGGGGCAGAGGGAGAAGGGGCAGAGGGAGAAGGAAAGAGAATCCCAGCTGACTCTGAGCTCCACCAGAGCCAGATACGGGGTTGGCTCTCACCACCCTGAGATCATAACTTGAGCTGAAATGAGGAGTCAGAGGGCTAATCAAATGAACCACCCAGGAGCCCCTGTTGACTTTTTAGTGGGGTTGTTCATCTTTTTTTGCTGAGTTGTAAGAGTTCTTTATTCTTGATACTAGACCTTATTGGGTATATCATTGCAAATATTTTCTCCCATTCTGTAGATTGTCTTTTCACTTTCTTGAGTGGAGAGTTAAGCTTTTCATCTAACAGTCCCTATCAAAGCTCTTTTTGAAACACCCAATATCTACAACAGTCTAATACATTGTCTACTCATTCCCTCACATAGGCAGACTTTGTCTTTTTTTGTCCTGCTGTATGTCTAGTGACCAGCATGCACTAGGTGCTACTATTTGTTGAATAAACAAATTCTTCTGGAGTCTCTAAGGACAATATCATAGATCACCAATTCAAATGCCTATAGGAGGCTGGCAATATACATGATTAAATAGAACCATTTAGGGCTTGCAGGAAAGGGAGTGCACACACCCCATCTTCAAGCTAGTTTAACTGGTCTTCATGTAACCATCTCATTGTCCTGTCCTACCAATTCAAAACACAGTTTCTTCACGTCTCCCTAAAGATATGCCAATCTTCGGTTCATTAGGGTAGCTGAGTAATGTCAGGTATACCATGAAAAACAATACTAGAGTGCATTTGTGAGGAGCACCTGCTGTCCTATGAAGTGTTGAATGACTATATTGTACACTTGAAACTATTATTATACTATGTGTTAGCCGGAATTTGAATTAAAACTTAAAAAAAAAAAACCAACAAAAAACCCCGCAGTACTAGATTCCAGAATTCACCTTATTCCTGCACAGAGTCTGGGAGTTCCTTCGCTAACTATGCATTCTCCTCCAGGCTATTGATCCAGAAGCTGCGGCTCTACAGGTCTATCCATAGACAAATGAGGTCTGGGGGGCTTTAGTCCAGATTCCTTGCTATAGTCGAATGCGATGCTGGACGGCGTCTGGCAGAAGGTATCCGCCGAGGAAAACTTGTCCCTCGATGGGGCGCGTGCAGCCATACAGGCATCCAGGTTCGGGCCACGGAGGGGGAGAAAAAGGAGAGCCAAAGTACTTGCAGGGCAGGGCCTGCAGAGAAGCCTCACCCTAGCCCTCGAGACCCTAGTGCTCGACTCAAACGACCGCCCTACCAGCCGAATAACGAAGCGCCGCGACGAGGTAGCCTTCACACGGCGGGGAAAAGCATACACACGTAGTGGCTGACGCGCCCCCTACGCGGGACGCGGGCGGGAGACCGATTGTCACCGCAGAGGGCCGCGAGAGGGTGGGGCGGAATTGCCTCTCTTTCCCAGCGCCTGCGCAGAGAGCTGGTTTCCCCCGGGCCAGGCCCGGGAAGGTGGGAACTAGCGCCGAGCGCCCACTGCGTGCGCAGGCGCGCTCAGGGATCTGCCACTACCTCCTACGCCCGTTACCCACGCAGGCCTCCCGGGCGGGGCGGGGCGGGGCGGGGCGAGGCGAGCGGGGGGTTGGGGGGGCGCCCTCTCGGGACGGCGCTAAATAAGGAGGGAAGCCCCGCCTCTCACTGTACCCTCGCTGCAGCTGCTGTGGCCGCCTGGTCTGATCTAAGGGAATTATGTTACCCAACACCGGGTAAGGGCATGGGGGCGTCGCGGGGTGGGGAGGGGGAAGGAGGAAGCCGCGGCCGGGCGGAGTGCGCGCCTAGGTGGGGCGGGAGTGGGTGGCTCGCGGGTCGCGGCCCGGGCCGTGGGAGGGCGCGCTCTGGAGTGCCGCTCCACGCTGGACACGCAGTGTTGCTGGAACCCGCCGTGATGCGCGAAAGCAACTCGGAGGTGTGCCCCTCTGGGGGACAGCCACGTGCAAGTCTCGCCCACAAGGAAAGGATCCAGAGTGGGTTACCCCGCCGCTCGCGGGGCAGGCCCTGCCTTGGACTTTCGCGTGTTTTGTTGCAGGTTTGCAAGTTCTAGGTGAAAGGTCACTGTACCGCTCACGGTTCTTCACTTTTTCCGAACGCTCAGTTCCGAAGTAATGAAATGATAATGGGTGTTTTAAAAAGTGATTTTCAAATTAGTAACAAATTAAGTTAATCTTAAATATGGGTATCTTTTTCACGGTGGCGGTTCACTTAAGATTTTTAAAAATACTGGGTAAAATACACATAGCACCATCTACCATCTTTTTTTTTTTTTTAAGATTATTTATTTTTTGACAGCGATCACATGTAGGCAGAGAGACAGAGGGAAGCAGCTCCCCGCCCAGCAGAGAGCCGAATGCGGGGCTCCATCCCAGGACCCTGAGACTATGACCTGAGCCGAAGGCAGAGGCTTTAACCTACCGAGCCACCCAGGCGCCCCACCATCTACCATCTTAAATCACTTGAAGTGTACAGTATATTTACATTGTCTGCAGCCATTCTCCAGAACTTTTTCAACTTGCCAAAGAAACTCTGTATCCATTAAACAATTCGCCCACTCCTCCCTTCCCTGTAGCACCTATTCTACTTTCTGTTTCTATAAAGTGTAGATGTCTTGAGGGGGGTGACTTGTTTATTTTATAACTTGCTTGAAACATACAGGCACATGGTCAAAAGACTTTAAAAGGCTCAAAAGGGTGTAAGGTAAAGTTTCCTCATCCTTAACATTCAGTTTCCCAGTTACTCTCTGGTATGTTTCCAGAGATAGTCTGTGCATTTTTAAACATTTGTACACCACTGTAAACACACAGACCACTTTTAAAAATAGTGGCACACTCCCTTTTTATTTTTACATAGTATGTCCTGGGACATATTTTTATGTACATTTTGCATATGTATATGCATATCTTCTTTTTTATTGGTTACCTGGTATTCTATTGATGTACCGTAATTTGTCTAACCAGTCCCCAATCACTGGATACCAGATCATTTCTAGTTTTTCTTACTGCATAATTGCTGCAGTGATTAAACTTGTATCCACTGTGTACATAATTGAGTGTGTCTGTATGACAAATTTCTGGAGGCGAAATTTGGAAAAGTATATGCGCTTTATATTTCAATGGCTAATATCCTTGGCACTCCAAAGAGGTTGCACAGCCAAAAGACTAAATGAGATTTCCTAATCCCACACGTTGGCAAACAACAAAATGTTTGATAATAAAAATACTTATTTTGATACTAAAAACCTAATTGAAAAAGATGGCACCTCGTTACAGTTAAATTTTTCATCATTAGTGAGGGAGGGGATCTTTCTATATGTTTAAAGTAATAGTCCAGGGGCGCCTGGGTGGCTCAGTGGGTTAAAGCCTCTGCCTTCAGCTCCCGTCATGATCCCTGGGTCCTGGGATCAAGCCCCACGTCGGGCTCTCTGTTCTGTGGGGAGCCTGCTTCCTCCTCTCTCTCTCTGCCTGCCTCTCTACCTACTTGTGATCTCTGTCAAATAAATAAATAAAATCCTTTTTTTTTTTAAAGTCTCTTATAAAAGTAATAGTCCACATCAAGGAGCAATTTTGACCTTTATGGGACATTTGGCAATATCTTGGGACACTTTTGGTTGTCATAATTATGTATGCGTGGGGGTATGTGCATCTTTAGAGTCCAAGAATATTGGTAAATGTTCTGCAATGCACGGTGTAATCCCTTCCAGATAAAGAATTATCCTTTCCAGGGCGCCTGGGTGGCTCAGTGGATTAAAGCCTCTGCCTTTGGCTCAGGTCATGATCCTAGGGTCCTGGGATTGAGCCCTACATCGGGCTCTCTGCTCCGCAGGGAGCCTGCTTCCCTTCCTCTCTCTCTGCCTACTTGTGATCTCTGTCAAATAAATAAATAAAATCTAAAAAAAAAAAAAAGAACAAATAAATAAATAAAATCTTAAAAAAAAAAAAAGAATTATCCTTTCCAAAATGTCTATAGTACAGATTGAGAAATTCTGGTTTAAAGCCATCTGTGTATCTTTTTCTTTGCTTGGCTTACACAGCTAGGTTTTGATTGATCTCTTAGAGTTTCATTTGAAAAAAAAATGTTGTATGTCATATGTGTTACAAATATTTTCAGATTCTTTTTCATTGTGTCTTAATTTTGTACTGTTTATCATGCAGAAACATGTTTTGACTGAGTCATAGTCTTTTATTTTTTTTTTTTAAAGATTTATTTATTTATTTGTCAGAGAGAGAGAGCGCGAGCGAGCACAGGCAGACAGAGTATCAGGCAGAGGCAGAGGGCAAAGCAGGCTCCCTGCTGAGCAAGGAGCCCGATGTGGGACTCGATCCCAGGACGCTGGGATGATGACCTGAGCCGAAGGCAGCAGCTTAACCAACTGAGCCACCCAGGCGTCCCTGAGTCATAGTCTTTTAAGGCTTTTGTGGTTTTGTGACAAACCTATAGGGCCATCTAAAGGTAGGATTTTCTTTTGAATTGATAAGTATTCTTCTAGGATTTTTATTATTTTTTTATTACTTTTATTTTGTTTTTACTCAGATTTTTCATTCACCTGAGGTGATAGTCTATTTTGCTTACTATTTTGACATGGGAAGTGAGTTAGGAAGCCCTCTTCATTTTGGTTCTGACGGCTGCCTGTACACTTGTACCAGTACTGTTGACTGACTAGTTAATCTTTCTTTCTGTTAGAAATTCCACCTGTCATATAACCAAAATCTTGTATGATAAGGATCTGTTTCTGGATTTTATATTACTTTAGTCTGTCTATTCATGCACCAGTACCAAAGTAGTTAATTTTCTAGCTTTAGAAAATGTTTAAATATCTGGGAAGGCTAGTTTCTGCCTCATTTGGAATTTTTTTTTTCAGAATTTTCCTGGGTATTGTTGGATGTTTCTTTTTCCAAATGAACTTGAGTAGTTTATGTAGTTTTTCTTAAAAAGTGGTTGATTTTCTTTTTAAAAACTTAACAAAAATTAAATCACATTTACTCTGATTTTGAGGTGCCAGAGAAGTTTGGAAAATTGTAGTGTAGGTTAACTACGTTAATAAGTTTAGCCATCCACCAATGGTACTGACAAATTGGAACTCTTTCTTGCTTGCTTGCCTCTTATGGCTCTAATGGTTTTGAGCTGGAGGGGATTTCTTAATAAAGCCCACGGCTTCAGGTTAAGAGGAGAAACTGTCTTTGCCTTTCTTTTTGCCAGTGCCTGAAACTCTCTGTGAGGTTAGAAATGTCCTTTATCCTACTGGGAATCAGTCCAAGTGTACCAAAGGCAAAGGGATGAGGCTTTTAAAGCAATAGTTGAGACATTTTCATCTCAATACTTACATTAAAAAAAAAATCACTTTTATAGTCTATGTATATATCACCTTTTGTATAAAAGAAGAAAGGAAAATTATACACATACACATGATGTGTTTTTGTATATATGTGTGTATATTTGTGTATTTTTGAAAAAAGAAAAAGCTATAAGAAGAGTAAGCCAAAAATAATTAAAGCTGGTTACCTACAGGTAAGAGATTGGACTTCTTTGTACATATTTGTAAGGTTGTAACTTATAAACGTTTTATAGCATCTTTCACTAAAAATGAGAGAAAAGAGTTAAAATAAAGTGGAATGTGAACATTAACAAAGGAACTTAACTATCCAGTTTATCTCAAATATACAGAGAAAAAGAAATAATTCAAATTTTGAAGAGATTTTATTTAATAAAACCTTTGAAAAAAAAAGAACAAGAAAAAACAGAGTGCCTGGGGGGCTCAGTCAGTTAAGTGTCTGCCTTCAGCTCAGGTCATGATCCTGGGGTTCTGGGATTGAGCCCCACATTGTATCAGGCTTCCTGCTTAGCGGGAAGCCTACTCTCCCTCTCCCTCTGTAGCTCTCCCTGCTTGTGCACGCTCTCTCTCTCTCAAAATAAAATATTTTAAAGATCTTTTTTTTAAAGATTTTATTTATTTATTTACTTGAGATTGAGAGAGAGAGAGGAGGAACAGAGGGAGAGAGACAAGCCGGTTCCATGCTGAGCCCGATGTGGGGCTTGATCTCAGAACCCTGAGATCATGACCTGAGCTGAAATCAAAAGTCAGATGCGCAGTGGACTGAGCCACCCAGGTGTCCCAATTCAAATAATTTTTAACATAGTAACTTGTATATCTTCGGAGGGATTTGGTCTAATAACAGAAATGTAAAGAAAACTTGAACTTAGTAGTTTTATTATTGGTAGTGGTTGTTAGTGCCATGATTTGAATACTGTTACATTTTTACCTTATATACCTTCCTCTTGTTGGTCTGGTTTCTTAACAGAAGAACAGATGTTTATCTTGGGCAAGAACTTGTCACTGGGTTTTTTCCAATCCCATAACCTGGCTCCTGGTACTCTTGTCCTTTTTCTTGTCGAAAGCCATGTCACTCAGCATCCCATCTTTGTCTCCCAAAACTGTTAAGGTCTTGGATTTCTTTTTTTAAAATGGTTAAAAATTATTTATATGCTTTATTTTATTTTTTTAAAGATTTTATTTTTTGTTTGTCAGAGAGAGAGCACAAGGGGGGGGCAAACAGGCCAAGGGAGAAGCAGGCTTCCTTTGAGCAAGGAGCCCGATGTGGGGCTTGATCCCAGGACCCTGGGACCATGACCCGAGCCAAAGGCAGATGCCCAACCGATGAGCCACCCTGGCATCCCAAGATTTATTTACGTATTTTAGAGAGAGAGTGTGTGCACATAAGCGGGAAGAAGGGCAAATAGAGAGGGAGAGATAATCCTCCAGTAAACTCCCCGCTAAGTGTGGAACCCTCAATCTCACAACCCTGAGATCATGACTCAGGTGAAATCATGACCTGAGCTGAAATCAAGAGTTGGATGCTTAACCAGTTGAACCACCTAGGTACCCCAAGATCTGGGATTTCTGTTTGTCACATTTAATGTAGAAATTTTGACGTGTAAATAACTTAAAATGTCTAAAGTAAGTAAAATTTTATCACTCCCTCAAACAATACAAAGACCTAGAAAAGTTAAACTCTAATCACTGTTTTTAACATATGTTATTATAATATATTTTAATTCTTTGTGCAAATATTGTTTATTATTACTTATGGTATTGCTAATTATTATTGTAAATACATTTGTAGATATCTGTACTTAATTTACCAGGGTTTTTTTAATTTGTTTGTTTTTATTTTTTGTTTGTTTTTGTTTTAGTATTTTTGGTTTTTATGTCTTCTTGCACTTCAGACCTCCCATCTGGGAACATTTCTTCTTTTAATAAATAAGAAATGAGAAGGAAAAAAAAATCTTTGGTTGAAGTGAAAGAAACAATGCTGTCATTATTTGCAATTGATATGATTATATAGAAAACCGAAATAATGTGTAACTAAAGTCTTAGATTTAATAATTTTCAGTATACAAAAGTTTGTTCTTTTTTTTTCCTTAAAGATTTTGTTTATTTGACAGTGAGAGAACACAAGCGGCAAGCAGCAGAGGGAGGGAGAGGGAGAAGCAGGCTCCGCACTGAGCCCATCACCCCATGTGGGGTCCAATCCTAGGACCTGGGTTCATGACTCTAGCTGAAGGCAGACGTCTATCTCACTGAGTCATCCAGGCATCCAAGATAAGCTGATTCTAAAATAATGTGTGGAAAAGCAAAGGTCCAAGCACAAACAAGAAACTCTTGAGGAAGAACAAATTGAAAATACTTGCCTTATCAGTTAGTAAGCCTGCTAAAGCTGTTAACACTTAAGACTGTGCAATCCATGTGGGCCGGTAGAATAGAAGAGAAGGCCTAGAAACAGCTCTGTATTTATGGAGACTCATCTTGACAAAGCTAGAATGGAAGATCTGTAGGAAAGATGGGCTTTTTAGACTGGGACAGTCGGTTGTCCTTACTGGAAAAAAATGTAATTCGATCCATTCCTCAATTCATACATATAAGTTAATTCTAGGTAAATTAAAGACTAAAATTTAAAAGATAAACCATAAAATTTTTGAGAGACAAATTAATACAGTTGTGGTTAGGGAAGGATTTTTTTTTTAACCCAAAAGCATTGGCTGTAAAAGAAGATTCATAAATTCTACATGAAAATAAAGAATTTCTGCTCATCAAAAGATATTATAGGGGCTCCTGTGTGACTCAGTCGGTTAAGCATCTGACTTTGGCTCAGGTCATGATCTTGGGATCATGAGACGGAGCTCCCTGTCAGCTTCCTGCTCAGCTGGAGTCTGCTTCTACCTCTTCCTCTGCCCCTGCCCCAACTCATGCTTTCTCTCTCTCTCAAATAAATAAGTAAAATCTTAAAAAAAAAATTATAAAGGTAGTGAAAAAGCAAGTCACAAGTAAGAAGCTATTTTAAGTATATATGGTTTATAGATACCATATATTTATTGTTTATATTTAAATATGTAAAATATGAATATGTATTTACATACAGGAATACCTTTAAATTTATTTATTAGAGAGCATGAGCAGGGGGAGGGGCAGAGGGAGAAGCAGACTCCCCACTGAGCAGAGAGCCTGATGTTGGTGGGGCTTGACCTGAGCTGAAGGCAGCCACTTTACCGACTGAGCCACCCAGGCATCCCCATACATGAATACTTTTTTGGTGAAGTTTATTTTAAGTAATCTCTATACCCAGCGTGGAGCTTGAATTTATGACCCTAAGATTAAGAGTATCATGCTCTTCTGACGGAGCCAGCCAGGTGCTCCAGTATATGAATACTTAGGTAGGTTATATGTTTGACCTATAATAGTATCCTATAATCCATCAGTTTCACCAATAAGAATATATGCCTTAGAGAAACTCTTGCCCATGTGACTGGAAAAAGTGAACAAGAATATTTTTTTTTCTAAGGTTTTAGTTACTTATTTGAGAGAGAGAGATCACAAGCAAGGGGGGGGGGTAAAGGGAGAAGCAGATTCCCCACTGAGCAGGGAGTCCGATGTGGCACTCGATATCAGGACCCTGGGATCATGACCTGAGCTGAAGTCAGAGGCTTAACTAACTAAGCCACCTAGGCACCCAGAACCAAAATATTTTTAGCAACATTGTTCATAATAGAAAAAAGAGGGTTCCTGAGAGAATAAGAGAGAAACCAATTTCCACAATATTTTTTATGAGTGAAATTCAAAATAGTACAGTTTTTGGCAATACAACGAGAAGAATGAAGTTGTTTTGCAGGGGTGGGGGGAAGAGAGAGGGTTTATTAGTTTCCTAGGTCTGCTGTAACAAAATACCACAAATTGAGTGGCTGTAAATAAATTAATTCTCTCACAGTACCAGAGGCTAAGTGTCTAAAATCAAAGTATTCCTTTGGCCATTCTCCCTCTGAAATTCTGGATAGAATTCTTCCTTGCCTCTTCCACAGTGTGAGAGCTTCTGGTGACAGTCAGCAACCCTTGGTATTCTTAGTTTGCGTCACTCCAATCTCTGCCTCTCTCATCGCATGGTGTTTTTGTATATGGGTCTTCATGTAGTCTTCCCTCCGCATTTCAAATCATACTGGATTAAGGGCCCACCCGACTCTAATGTGACCTCATCTTACCTAACATCTGCACCAATCCTGTTTCCAAACAAGGTCACATTCTGAGGTACTAGAGGTTAGGACTTCAACATATCCTTTTGGTAGATAGAATTCAGTAATTCAGGGACACCTGGGTGGCTCAGTCGGTTAAGCGGCTGCCTTCGGCTCAGGTCATGATCCCAGCGTCCTGGGATCGAGTCCCACATCGGGCTCCTTGCTCGGCAGGGAGCCTGCTTCTCTCTCTGCCTCTGCCTGCCACTCTGTCTGCCTGTGCTCGCTCTCTCTCTCTCCCTCTCTCTCTGACAAATAAATAAATTAAA